>JAQFYM010001720.1:0-29995 GCA_034694785.1 Agrenia bidenticulata | reverse complement strand
TCATAAAAATCGCCCGAGCCGTTTTCCAATTATTGAATTTTAAACACCCGGACAATGGCCTGAGACACCCTGTATATTAAAGTACAAAAAAATGCAAGGAAGCAAGCAGAGGGAGACATACAACTTGTTACATAAAAATGAAACGATGAAAGATATACAAAAAAACCTTTTTATTTATCCTCAAATCTTATAGATATATATATTTTTAGCTCTTTTACTCACCGGTATTTGGAACGAAATCACAGAGCTCAGGATCCAGCCTTCGTTGCTCCAGGTACTCTGCCGTCGTGTAGATCCCTAAGAATATTGGCGTAAATGACAGAAAGGACGGCAAAATCCAGATAGAACCTTGAGATTGAGAAAAAATAGACCAAAATCATCATCATATTTTCCTTCACACCTCGTTTAAGACCAAATCCCAAAGTTAACGCTTTCTCTCCTGGAAGCAATGGGAATTGGGATGGTAAATAATCTGTCATGAAAACCCCTTCTGACTTGTTCGTCCGTCTGGGTGGCATAGCATGTCATGAGGTAACCTCAAATAACCATTCATTCCTATACCTCTCTTCTTTTCCTCTCTTACTGTTCTTGACTTTTCTCACGGATTCCAAAGATTTCTAGCTGCTGAAATTTTTTTATTCTAAATTTACGACATGCTTTCTGAGCCTTTTCAATTTCCCCTGATTCACGGGGGAAACAAAGCTCATGCTGATTCCTTCATCCTCCGACACTTTGAGGAATCAATCAATACTAACGACTAACGACAGTAACGACGCTGCAGACCAAAAAACGATAGACGTATAGATCTTTGTCTTTAGACACACGTAACTCATGAATCATCCCAAGAAGCCCATTACAATAGAATATCAGAATATTTACAAAGACCCATTTCACCTGCTTTGACTTTTAAGCAGATGGAACTATGCCTTTCTAGTATTTTTTTAACGACAAGCCTCCATGGGAGAAAGAGCTCCATCATCCATGTAAATCACTATCATGCACCAATACATTCCACTCCGTACGACTATATGACCTCTATTTAAGGTAGTTTCTTTGTTTCTGGTGCAATTGTTTTCTCGGTCGGGATGATAGTACATGAGTTACCACAGCTAAGTGCATATCTGCTCTGAGCTATGTTACATAGTTTTGTATACAGGTTAAGTGAAAGGTGGAGAAAACAAAGAGTTCTCCGTAAGTCCAAATCTCTAGTCTCACTTAGTATTATTTACATCTAACAATGGTCACGTTGAACTAAATCTACCTTGTTTTATCCCTTATTACAATGCACAATACTGTTTCTCTTGCATAACTTTTAATCAATATTCTCTTATTATATGCCTTAACTTAACTATGTCTAAGTGAAAAATTTGTGTGTCTTAATGAAACAAATTGAGGATTGCCTATAAATTTAGGGATTGATCTATTTCGTGAATGTAAAGAATTAAATTTGTGAAATAAAATCATATTATAATTATTATTATAACTGGAAGGAGAGCTCTAGTCACTTGTACCGTGATTATTGGGGGGTCTCCAAACATTAAGGTTTATGTGTTTGTAAAAAGTATGTATATGCTCCCAGAACAATCCCAAATAAATATTTGAGCTATATAGATAAAATTATTCGTTCTCAAATTCAATTTCCCTATAAGAAATGTAAACCATAGTTTGGACTACTGGGTGACTGCCATGGGCCTCTGTGACACTGAGGCTTTCAGAATATACTAAAAGCTCAGTTGCTATGTTTATCTATCAGCGATTGGGACCAACTAGATTCTCAGAAGTCTGATCTTATCTTCAGGCAAGGTATATATTCACTGTGAGGGATTTGCAATTGAATTTTTTATTTAAAATACTGCGTTCTTTATGATCAACCAGCACAATAAGCAGTAATCTCATCCTTGAGTCTTTGGAGACACTAAGCTCGGGGAGAGTAGAAAAGTGATCCTTTTCTTCGTAGATCATATATTTATCCTTCACATCCATGCATGAGAATAATTCAAGAATCAGTCCTCAGTCCTCATTGGTGGGTTCATAAGAAAGTTAGAAAGCGAAGTTGTGTCTATGTAGGGGAAACAAAAATAAACAAGGATCTCTCAAGGGACTTTCTCGATGGAGTTAGTTGATTGTGATTTATAGAGGCGAAAGGATTTAGGTTGATAGGGACCCAGGGGAGATAAGAAGGTATTCGGTTCAGTACCTATCTACCTGCCTATAAGCTAGCGCTACAGTAGACCCTCTTTTGACGGACACTAAATCACCATTGGAAGTAGGCTGCTGATACTAGTGGCCAGGTGACTAATATGTGACGTGTTTACAAGAAAAATAATCCTAATATTTATAAACATATTTCAAGGGAAACATATTTCATTTACAAAGTAATTAGTAAATGTAGTTGAAAACCGAGTTGTCGAAGAAAGAGTGTGGACTATAATTTAATGTTAATTCAGATGGGAAAGGGAGGTCTTCCTGCAAAATGGATTTGAAACCAGGATTATTCCAGTCGATTGAATAGCAATTTTCGAGAGAAGCAAGTTACGCCAGTTCATACTACACTGAGGATAAATTTTGTGGAAGTAGTGCGTATAAGTCTTCCCTCAAGGGATGGGAAATATCGATATCATGTCACCTTCACTAAGTATAATTCTATATTACGGGTTAAAAAATTATGGACTACATTGCGCAACATTTGAAAGAAAAGTCTTTACAGCTACACATCTGTATGTATAAGTTTCTGCATCCTTGCTACCAACCCACGAGGAGTGACGAGGTCAATACTTCTAACTTATTGGTTCTGTCTCCGTCTCGTTACTTTCTAAGGTTCTCACACCCACGGGGTTTCACGGGGGTTCAGTCAACGTCAGATTAAAATCGGTTCAACATTAGCGACACATTCAAGACTACTCGTAACAGATGCACACGCCATTCCATTTACTTGGTGACAGTAATGTAGGAGTGTCTTTGGTGCTGGAATAGAGGACGAGGGCTGTGAAAATAAACTAATTTACTAGTACTGGATAAACCCAAGTGCAAAAGTTGTCGCCTGTCCATTGTCTACTTGTCTCTAGAATACTAGTAGATCATCTTCCATCCTGTACTCCATTTCTCATAAACTTTCTCCACTTGCCCTGCTGACTTGAACCCTCTAGTCAGTTCATACTTCATTTTAGGAATCTCTACAACTTATTATAAATTCTAAACCCTTCCCAACCCTCATTTAATTTCATACAAGTCCACGTCTCGTCACCAACAACTGCACCATACAAGACAACTCACGTACTCAAGACTTCCCCTTTCGTAGTGAATCAAGAGTTGCTGCATCCACTAGACATAGTTTGGGTAATATGAAGCCATCTTGGATGTCCTTTTATTGTCCTCATCCTCTTCCAGCCCTGTTTCTACCAGTCCTATAGCTGTCAGTTCAGTTTAATCATGCTTTTTATGTTTTCCCCTTCGTTAAGAATCTTATTAATCATGAAAGCAGTTTGTCTAGAATGCAGACAGCCGGCAGAACCTTGTGATAATTTTCGCCAAGACCGTGGAGTCATATGTGGATGACCTACTAAATAACTTTTCTTTTCGTACTATTTGGGAAAGTTGAGAAGAATGTACATCAGTCTACTGTCCCCGCAGTATAGAATACATATTTGCTGTAGTTTTTTTTGCAAGATAGGATGAAAGTTGGAGAGAAGATGTGAGAGAGTTAATTTTACGTCGTCAGCGAACTTTAATCTTCACGGCCATCTTTGTGACTGCATCAATGTCATCAAGCATCATAACTCACCGGGGGAGATAACTAAAATTGTATAGGAACTCACCTATCATGATGCGAACCGTTCTGTGCGTCATTTTCAACGGATATTCCAATGGTCGACAGATTGCATAGTACCGGTCCACGGATATGCAACATAGATGAAGGATTGATGCTGAAAACAAATTAAGGCATTTTTAGTGGAGAATCTCTTACGAAGTAAGTTAAATTACGATGTATTAGTCCAGAGCAATAAAAATACTCTTAAGAAAAGATAGAAAGATGCTTTTACATAAATATTTATGTACAGGATTGTTTAGAAATGAAAAATTTATGACAAATTAAGTACAGCATCACCATTTGCCTTTTTTTAGGGGAAGGGAAATGTATTATTTATCTCTAGTTCTTCTTTTACCCAAGGACAAAACCATTAAAAACGGTAATGGGTACAAGTACTAAGAAGAAGTAGTTTAATAACGCTGTAAAAGGAAATTATAAAACATGGACGACCCAGAGGGGCAGTTACAACTCTTGCGAAGCACATTAATAAACGCAGGTAATATTTATTTACCTGTACAAAAGTAAACGTCTAAAGAGTTCCAGATGTCACAAAGGTACCACCCCCATAGCCATTTACCTGTAGAAATACACAAGAAAGGAGATCGTTAGTTCCGTTGATAATTCAGAAAATATCAATAAAATATTGGGAATCTAGGGACACACACAACAACATTCCTATCCTCCAAACGTAATCTAGGACCGGTCGGCTTTCTCATAAAAATTTCATTGCTGTGTAAATCAAAAGCAGTCGGTCCACTCTTGGGGGTATACACAAAACGCTACCAACTATAGAGTTTATAAACATATCTAAGCTTGAGGATTCAAATCACCCGTAGAAATCAATGCAACTAGACTTACGCTAGAGTTGTAAATTATAAATGTCGCTATTCTGAGACTCTGACTGTCTTTTCAAGGGCTTAACTCTCATATATTTATGAGGGGATTTATCGGGAACATCATTCAACTCAGAAGTTGAAGCATTAATAAGAAGCTTTAGGTAAAGTACTTTGCTTTGCCACACTACTACGCCTGCTGTTATAGCCTCTATACTCTAGTACGATTGTACGATGTTAATGAGCCGAGTGATGGGCGGCTTTATTCCTAAGATTGTACATATAATAGGAATTAAGTAATAGAGCTTACTACGACTTACCTCCATTTAAGCTGAGAGCCGCATTGAATGTCATGGCACAGAGGGCAACAAGCATGTCAGCCATTGCGAGGGATACGTAAAAGTAGTTGGTTAAAATTCTGAGCTTCCGATGTCTCATGACGGACACAATGACCAACATGTTCCCAATCACGGCTGCCACGATTATACTTATAAATATCAGTCCTTTTAATGTCAGTAGGGCAACCTTTAATGAGGAAAGAGCAAACAAATAATCACTATTAGTCATCACTTTCATCTTAAAAAATTCTATATGATATCCGAGCGCTTCTCTTCAGCCTAAAACCGCCACCGTCAACCGTATTCACCAAGCCGAAGCCGAAGCCACTGTGAACTGAATTTGGTAGAAATCCTTACGGTCAAGCCTATCTGGAGCTATTAGTAATGTATAATGGGAAAGAATACTTCCAAGAATGGATTTAGAGAGGAAGAGGACATATTAAATCTGATTGACTTATAGAGACCAAGACAAAAACGGATTTGATTGCACACAAGTTATATATTGTTGTTCATGATGAGCACAAATAAAATTAGAGGAATCCTGAAATCATCCTTCACTGATTGATTAAGGCTATTTCTCCCTTTTCTTTTGAGAAATGAAGAGGATATTATTCACTCAAGATTTCTTTGATTTCCCTTCCATTCCCCTGCTTCCACTTCCAAAAACTTCTTCCACAAGGCCAAAGCTACCAAGGACTGCATGCGACTATTATCAACTATACCCTGACATGCTATACGTCCATCCCACATCCCGTCTTATCATCAGCCTGATTGTTTGTATTACTTAGAGAGGAGCTTGGAGAAAGTAAACCAGAAGTTGCTTATAAATGTGGATACATCGTCCAGTGGATTTTTAGATAGGGGGATGCATGTGGTGGAAATTCGTGCAAAAAGCCCATCAGGGTGCTAAACGGAGACAAGGAGCTATCTGTGCCTTCCATTTTTCATGCTCAGCGTCCATTTATAACCTCTACAGATATTGGCATTGCTTTCCTTCATCCTTCCTAATGTTTGATGTGGAATCGTTCAATATGAGAGTTCCGCAGTATATATGGTCTGATATCTAACCTATTGTTTCATGCCCATCCGTCTACATACATTCCAGAACATTTTATACCCCACTGTAGTGTCTATCCCGCACCTATTACTATTTCCCTAAGAGTGGACCAGGAAAAGTACTAAAAGCACATATTATTTAGAACATGCAACGGGAGTGGGAAAGTCTTTCAGAGGCCAAATTGATATTGTCCTATGTTATTTCCCATAAGAGAAAGCTAGCTGGGAGGCAGAGCGAGTTTCCAAAATCTCTCTTCCCAGATTATGTGAACAGGTAAGTTTATGGTGTATGTGTACATGGAAGCGACAGGATACAACAAATCTCACCCTTATGGCACACACTAGATATAGAATACCTCTGCTTTCTCTCAGCCCTTCTCTTCTTATACTATACTTACCAATTTAACATACCTGCTGTGGCATGCATGTCAAAATTTCAGGATATGACCCCACATGTCCAAGGACACTAGTTAGCTTAGCTCTGTAGGTGTAAGTATGGATAATTTGTGTGCACTCAAGGCTTGTTTTACTTATGTTCTTTACCCCATAGCCTTTTACTTCCTTTTCCGCCCCTATTTATTAAAAAGCAGAACGAAAGGAGTTAGTTGGGGAGATTCTGCAATTTTGTTTGGCGTCTCAACAAATTAAAAATCTGTAGCCAATCTTTGTACAGTGTCAACAAATCCTCGTAAAGATTCACGTGAGAGAGCTTAGAGAAACTGGCTTTTGTTGTGCGTTGGCCGGGCCATCAGATTCTTGTTCGAATCGAAGTTTGGCTAATTGTTTTATAAAGTTCGGAAACGTCGTACAAAAAGCTTTATACAAGTCTGATGTTTCAAAAAAATAATTAAGGCCATTTTATTATCGTATGGTTAGAGCGTAATATTTCAGGTATAGAAAAGAGCTGTTAAAAGTGTAATTTTAGTTTAGTCGATAGCCAACGGCTTTTCTCCCGTTTTATATAATTCCCTGATTCTAACTTTTTGGACTCTTCTCTTTACAAGTTCTCTCTACCCTTTTCTAAATTACTTGTAAACTCTACAAAACATTTGGATTTGCTGTTTTGAGCACGTACACAAAGGTAGAGGAGCGAGAGTATAAGTATTTCGTGGCGATATGTAAGATATTAAATATGGTGGATAGTGGATGGGATAATGGAATTTCGAGTTGTGCATGTTTAAGTGACATTTTAAAGACACGGAGTTGGCTACTTGGCTCGTGTGTGGCAACCAGCAAACTCCATATAGACTGCTCGGATATATTTATGAACGTAAAAGCCATGCATATTTTATTCTACACTCACGAGTCTAGAGAACTCTGTAATGGTATCGTCTGCTCTAATATGTATGTATTTCTGGCCATTCTGTCACTGACTAGAGTGATAACCATAAGTAAGTCTACTAACTTGAATACATATTGCTTAACGATTAATTTTATATCACTCCCCTCCGCGACCTTGCCTCTCATCGTGTTTAAGAAACTATACCTCCCTTATCACCTAACTTAGCCAGGGTATGCGTAAATGAAGTTTGGGTAATTATGTATTACTTTACCGGTGGTGCAGTCTATAATTAAATCATAAATAAGTAACGGTAAGTTCTACTCTATTGCCTTATGCTGTATTATCAGGTATGGACATGGTGATGTGCATGTCTAAACCGTAAACCTGGATGATTTTACTGCATCATTAGATGAGAATTTTTTTTTCGCTTGCAAGTTAGCTCCAGGAAATCATGTAATCTTATAATGTATGAATCGAATGGCTACTTATAATCATAATTACGTACAAACTGAACACGATACCTGACTCGGTGTATAATATGAGCCATATCGGCATCATAAATGCTCCTTTTCGCTCTCCTTGAAGCTTGGTAATGTTGTACAGAGCTGTTGTAGGGATATACATAGGACTAATTACTATTTGCTCACAAGTAATGTGTTTGTGTGAGCGGGGTTTGTTTGAAATATGGCCCCGATTCGGGAATTCTTTTTGTAAGAAGATGATGAGGTAGCGTTTTGAACTAGAGGCTTTTGAAGCTCAAAGAAAGGGCGTAGTAATTTCTAAATTCAAAGGCTTACTTCGTACGTGTGTATCATCCTGCCTCATTGCAGGGTTTGAAGCAACAACATTTGAACAGGGATCTGCAGTCATAGGTCTGGAAAGCATCTCCCTTGTTCTAGCTTTTGTTTTAACTTGAACCACATAGGATTTCTTTCCTCATAGTAAATGCAATTACGCTTCCTTATTCCAATTTTCAAAAGTCTGGTTACCCACCCATTCAATCATAAACAGGATGAGTGTGGCTTTGTCACCCAAATTACTACTCCCTTCCGCTTTCCCTAATGTGTATTTTTACTTTACGTCTTCAGCTAAATTTCCTACGAGATCAACTACCCTTGGAAGGAAAGGGAGATTGAAATTAATTTACTTGTGCTATCATGGAAGATATAACTTTGATAAGCATAGGTGCAGATGCCAGTCGGAGTTCCTCGGCAAGTTTGATAAGCTTTTTGGTAAAAGATGCAGGCGGCAGAGACATGGAAATTCTGTTCTACAAAGTCTTTCAGGACTCCCTGTGGTAGTATGGTTTCACGGGTGAACTGTCTAGTAAAAAAAACTTATGTAAATACCTTTTATAGAACTTGAGAACCCACAATATAGAAGACATGAAAGTACTCACTCCTACCAGCGCAACGATACGATACCATACAAATACAGGTCTCTGAATACTTATGAGATGGAATGAAGAAAGTGACTGGGTGAGTAAACCAGCTCATAAAAATTCATTCCATGACAATATTTCTTGAGGAAATTGACCCAGGATGGAGAACACAAAGAGAAAAGAGGAAGATGAGACTATGTACCTCTTGGAATAGGATGGGAAATGGAGATGTTGTCTATCTAAGCCGTTGATAGGAGAGTCTTGTACTTGTATACACTGGAGAGATATTTCATAAAACAAGATGATCAAGTGAATACCTAAAACAATCCTGAAAAAATACGAAGGTATATTTATTTGTGTTTTGAACTTTGAAAGAATCGATCCATGCCATTTCACAAGATTCTAGAATAACAAACCTCTAACTAAAAGGGACAATTTCCGGGGGAAAATTAATAAATTTTCCCCTTCGTGTAGGAGGGAGCCTGTACTCCGATACCCAGAAGAAATATATGTACATTCCATCTTTCTTTCTCTTGGAAGGAGCAGATAGGATCTAGTTTTATAACAAAAATATTCCAGGATTCCGAATTTATATAGAAAATATCTCCAGCAAAGAAAATACTTTTATTTTGTTTTATCAAAGGATGCAAAGGATGCGGAAACATGCAACACATTTGACAACATCTTCCCTTGACCAAAGTGCCCTACCAGATATGTTTTCTTCTTATTATAAACTTCAATCCATTATCTATATGCGATATCCCTCTGTGGGAGTCCCTCAAGGTTTTTTGAAAACTTTTAGTCTCTTCAAAAAGAAAGCTAACTAGTTTAAGCCTAGGGATATATGCCCATAAATAATATATTGTCTATCTGTAGAAATGAATAAAACCCACAGAGCTAAAGAGAATCAGAAATCTGTGACGACTCAGTGAGCTTATTTAAAGATGAATTTTTGTACTTTTGAGATCAGGAGGAGGAGGAGAATATTCGTATAGGTATTTGTATTATCCCTTTTTATAACTAATTCCAAATTCTCCTTTGGGCTATTTTGTCAAAGTATCTATTCAGAAATCATAAAACTAAATCAAGGTTGTAGAATTACAGGAACTTTTCTATGAATAGAAAGAGAAGAAGTAGGAGATTACAAAATTTTATGAGTGTATTGAAATTTGAAAAGGCGGAATAATTGCCCAGTAATGATTTCCTGAGCTGAAAAATCCCTTCCCCTTGGCATTCCCTCAGCATGAGAAGGATGTAGTTTAATATAAAAGAGAAACAGAGCCCTTGTGTGGGGAAAGTTGTATCGAAATCTCGTGATAGAAAACAACTTGTAATGATGAGACTTTGCGAGAGAGGAGCAGAGAATAACAGCCTAAGGGCCCTCTCTCCATAAAGAACAGGTTCTTGTGCATACAAAATCATCACGGATTTCCTCCCCTCTCCAATCCAATCTACAAAAGAAAGCTAAAACCCTATTCCCACAAAAGGATCCTTCACACTTCTTGAAAAAATCTTCAAAAAAATCTATACAGGACATGAACAGGCTCAGAAATACTTTTTTATTCGGAGGAAGGAAAAAACTTTACAAGCAACACAGTGAAACACTATAAGCAATGCGATTGGATGTTCCGAAACTTTAAAAAAATAAAACTTTGCTTTTTTCAGCCTACAAGACTATATATCATGTGTTATGTAAGTTAGAGTAGTGATAGTACAAGTCGTAGAGTATAAATACAAGTACGTATGAAGTAGTAGTTGTTTTTTTATAACAAGAAAACTTTACACTCAAACTCTCTGGTGAAGAAGGAGTTAAAAAAAAGTAGAAGGAGAGAAGATTACCTACAACCTCTACAACCTACTTAGTTCCAGCTCCGACAGATCTGACAGTTCTTCCTCTGAGTAAAAAAAAGAAGAAAAAAAAGAGGGATCTCATTCCAAGGAAAATTAATTAACTTTTAATTCAAGACAGAAACACCACCGTTCTGGGCTCTTGGAGATAACACAAAGTTGTTGAACTAATACGAAGAAACAAACAAGGGGTCAAATGTCATTATATAAATTGAAATGATTAAATTTGATTAATTCCAACTCGAAACAAATCAATCTTTCTCATTTAGAATTCAATAATAGAAGATGTTGACGTATGTGTACTAGGAATTAGGATTCCAATCTATTTCTCAAGTTTTGAGTGGAGGGAGGAGTGCTTGGTAGATTAATCAAATTCACATCAACTCTCTTGATTCAACTATGTAGGAACAATATGTAGCTCTTTTTGTTTCTTTTGTTTCGTATAATATAATGAGCAGGCCGGGTTGCGTGTAAAGAGCTCGTTTGCTCTTAAATGAACTTTAACTTATTGACATTTAACATTATGAACGGCCGATTATGCCCACAATAGACTTCAGTTGAAGAAATCTTGAGTTGAAAAAATAAGAATGTACACTACTCCAAAAATGAATTAATTCCGATCTTCATGCCTCTTTAATTTCCAAATTGATAGAAAAATAATGGGAAAAGTGAGTGGGAGAGGTACTCAGTCGTTCGTAATCTTATAGCTGAATAAACAAATCAATCCACCCAAGCTGATTTTCGTGATTACATTTGAAAAAGAAAATTCAATTGAATTCGTAGAAAAGTTTTGGGATTTTCACCTTGTATAAGAGCTGGAATTACAAAGGGTTAATTTAAACTATTTGTACAGGTAGATCCTCGACCTCAATGCTCTAAAGTATCAAGAAGGAAATGAACTGTGAAGTGAAAGGGCTTTCTTTATAACATTATACAAGTATTCTGACCAAGCACAAAGGTTTTTTGTTTCAAATTTGATTTCTTTGCATGTGTTTTCGAGATTATGTAGTTATTTCTGGAATGGAATCCCCAATCCCTTTTCCCCCATACTAGAAGAATGGGTTACAAATTGTAATCTCGCATGTAATCTTCGTGCAAGGCTCTTTCTGACGGAAATACAGCACATATATTTATTGTTATATATGTTTAAGACAAAATACACAGGCATGTATGTAGCTTTGAGTTTATATTTCATTTATAGAGTGGTCTAGGAAAGTCCGTGTGCCTTTTTCCATTTGTGATTTGGGTGAAAGTGAGTTTCTGGAAATGACGGCTGTCTTGAAGGTTAAAAGATACACAAGGGGGGCATTCAGGGATCTCAGTAAACCACAACGGAAATCCTCCAGCACTATATTTCCCTTATGTGATTTATTTTACACTTATCTATCCAAGTGTGGACTTCATTGACTGTCGTCATTGCGGGGGACAAGTCTCCCTTGTTCGGTGGACAGCCCTAGAGGAGAAATTGAAATGGAGGAAAGAGAAAAAGCTGAGGATGAGGTTAGATAGATAAAGGTAGTACAGTGGCGATGAAAGTGGTGGTGGTGAGCATTAAATAAGAAGCAAGATTCTTCTTTTGAACAAGAAAGTTGAATAGGAAGGGAAATGCTGTTAAAATGGATTTGCAGAGCATCCACCCTCCTACATCTTTAAGAAAGTGCGAAAGTAAGAAAAATAACTTTCCCCCCTCGTCCTCACTGATTTATGATGACGAATCCACGCCAAGGGACATCCTAATGGGCATACTTCCAACTTGACAAGTCTCCTTGGTACCTTTGAATCGTATTCCTCACTTTATGGAAATTTACTGCTATCGGAAATCTCATGAAGGCCAGGTCTGGCCAGGTGCTACTCAATCTTGTCCTAGACAGAGCTAAAGGAAGGGTCAATTACCAAAGAATAAGCAGCTCCATGAGCAACATACCATTTCCCTTGACTGGCTGTCGAGGAGTCAAGTGGGCTTGAGTCGCATTCCCATTCTAGAATCTATCTGCCATCTCTACCTCAATCCGTTTTAAAGACAGGGTATTTTTCTCCATCGATGAATACTACTACTACTAGAGATGGATTATAGAGTGTAAAATGTCACATCCCATTGATCCTAGGCGGATACTACAGAGGGATACAGAGAGGATTTGCATCCGCAGCCATTGCCATCAGCTTCAGCATCATCACCCTTGACGACTAGGCCCCTTCAGCGTTTGATGTCACTTGCAGGAGGCAGCGGATGGGAAATGAAGAGGAAGAAGAGCCAGGGACCGGAGGGACGGATATTAGATTAAGGTCGTCTTTGCCTCTCTTCCACAGTTTATCTAATAAAACACCGATTCAACCCGGATGATAGGAAGAAACACTTTTCCTCCCTTGCAAATGTTGGAAACTCATCTGCATTAGATTCAATATCTAACCTTCCGTGTGGAAATCCAATCTGAATATCCTTGAAGCGTAAATACAATTCATGGCTAGCAAGTATCAAGACAATAGCATTAGGAATATTACGATATTAAAAGCACGAAGGACGAGTCCCGGATTCAATCCAGTTACTTCATCCGAAAAATATTACAAAGCTGGTGTCCGTAATTGGAAAATAGGGATGCTTGGAAGTCTATGTATGTAGCACACGATGCAGATTTGAATCATGTTAATATACATATGGTACATATGCTAAAAAAGAATGAGGATACAGTCTATAGCAGTATCAGCAAGTATTTTTTTAACGTTAAACACATAATTCCACAAACATTCTCTCTTACACACTTTGTTGCAAGTTTAATCGGAGATTTTGAAACTTTGAAAGTTTGAAGGCAAGGAGGAAGGATTACATATCCTGTAATCCTCTTGGCATGAGATCACTTGATTCTTAATTGCATCAACCATGTAAAGTTCCAACATGTAGAAGAGCACATAGTCTGGCAAAGAATTGTAATCAGAATATAAAAAAACGAGAAGATCACATTATGTATCCGACATTGAAACACACTATGGTTACCTCCTCTACTGTCTACAGCAACTGTTATTCAGACTCAGAGCTGATGTTCGTGATCATAAACAAGACTCTCTGTAAGGAAATTATATCCACATGGTATGATAGTGTCTTAGTTAAGATTCTCCCTTAGTTTTGATGACATTTATTTATAGAGAGACTCGATCTATTCCAGTCTCAATTGCCAACCATCCAAAGTTGCGGAATGAATCGCAGAGCACGTTTCTAGGATTAGACAATGAACAGGTCGAAGACTATCCTATGTCTTCCTGATCTGATGAGCCCTCTGATAATTCTTACCAGATGCTTTTTCTTAATTGCAGAGGATGAACCTTTATAATATGTAAACGAGGAGTAGTAATGCATTTGGCCTCCTATTATTATCCGACTATATCTCAATAAACAATCTTGTGTGCTAAAACTCTGCAAGATCTTTAAGATTAGTCAAGGAGCTAGCGGTGGAAATAAAAAGCCGGGAGTCTTCTGCAATACCACGCTACATAGATGCACAGTCCCATAACACCCAACATAGTTAGTAGTGTTAGCAGCACTAATATTATGTTACAACACTATGTGCCCTATAGCCCCTATAGTGAATGCATGCCATTCTCGAGAGATTGTCTTACTGAGAGTGAAAAGATAATGATAATGAACCCCACCAACGGAAGTGGAGCTTATCTAATCAAATTTTACTTTGTTAGCGATAGAACATTATAATAGATTCATAAATTTCAGTACAGCATTGAACCAGATCTTGCACCCTATGAAAGTAAGAAGACATTTATAACGATTTGAACAGTTGGATGAGGTGCCATTTAAACCCCGAAGGATCCGACCCGATAATATGACAAGGGAGGTATTCACCAAGAAGACTAATGCACCCACTCACGCTCAATGGCTGACCTTTCGGAATCCTCATGTCAGGCTGACTGGTTAGGGAAAAATCTAATTTATTATACAGTGACTCAGACATATCTCGTGAAATATTTCAAAGTTCATGTAATAAATCCTCCTCGTGGGAATCCACTTTATACAAATGGCCAGTAGGTATAAATACAAATGTTGAATTCATTTAAACCTTGCCAAGGACACTTTAGAACAAATTATGCATTACTCCTCTTGATATGAAGTGTCGCTGAGTCTATTTACAGGCTACAGAGATTACTTTCATAGTTCATCGCTTGCTCAGGGGATTTTGGACTCTCGATAGCATCGTTGATCATCATGTTTAAAAAAATCAAAGCACACTGATGAACGACATTGTTCCCAACCAGCTCTTTTCTCTTCCTTAATTCTCTTCTTTAATTTGGAGTAGCAATCGAGAATATTTTTATTTTCGCCTCTTGGCTCTTTCGTAACTGTAATAGAGAGGGCTTTGCGTCGTATCCCATTCTCCCTCTTCCCTCTACTTGCTCTGTATTCTGTAAGCATCAGCAGAGCTGTAAATATTTTCAAACTATATTTTCGACTTAGTTTCCCATTCATTAGTGGAGCGAGTTTATTGAGATAACTTTTATTAGCTGGCCCTGACCCTCTTCGCGGTTCGTGTCGTCCTATCATTCACTGTCAGACAGGGATTATTATAAAAGTACATATCCTTGGGCTTCAGGTATATGATAATATACTCGTGGGCATAGCATATAGGAATTTTAATTCATCGTCTCTATAGATAACTAGTGTCAGTCTCGATAGATCTTTGAATCCTCACTCTCGTAACTTATCTTGTAAAGTCAGGCAAGTCCCTCAAGACAATTAATCCTAAAATCACATAGCATATCCTATAAACTCAAATCCTCCCATCTCAACTCACAATTATTTAGATCCAGCAAAATGCCCATAATAGATATTTCTCGGTAGCTATTTCTATCTTTAGAGAGCTTAGAGTGACGGGAAAGAGACTTGGTATAATTGCATTCAATATTTTGACGAAAAATTGAAATAATAATTGAACAAGATAATTCTCACACTACTGTTCTAAGTTGAAACGACTCGGAATTGGAAGTGGCTGGGGAAAGCTGGAATATTTTATTTCTCTCATTGCACAAAAGAATAATATATATTATCATGGTATTAAACCCCCAAACACTCTTTTCTATACCGGATCATCAAACAGACAAAAGAATCTAAATTCTATAAGTCTTCTACAATCTTCATTCCATTCTTCCAATTTTATTATCTTTACTTATGTAAAAGATTCGAATATTCAAATTTACAAAGTGGGATTCAACTACTCGGAAATATTCAAATAACTTCCTTGCTCCAGTAAGGTAGTGCGGGAATTCATTGCAGAAAGTTGTAGTTGTATCTATTAGTTTAGCAAAGTATCTCGTATCTTCCCCATTCAACCTTCCACTAGTTTATTAAACTCATCCTCATCATCTCTTCTTTCTCAATGATATTGTTTAGCCTCCGTTTATACATTCTCAAAGCTATAGATACAACTTGATACAAGTGCAAGTGACGTGTTCTCATAGATTATTAATAAGAATTATGAGAGAATAGTACAAGTTCAGATGCGGATACGGACTCTCTACTGTCTGGGGGGAACTATAAATCCTTCCTATTCCTATTTCAAACTCTTGCAAACTTCCACCATTTACTGTTCTCTCTCTCTGTACATATATTAGTACGTTCCATGCCACTAAACTGACTCGTTATTATTTTCAAAGAGCTACACTTTACATGATCAAATATATGGACTCATTCAGTGCAAAAGGAATTAACTATTTATCTCCATCTGGGCTGAAAGATGATGTCATGCTTTCCTACCGGCTAATCCTTTGAGCAAAATTATTCCCCCCGCTTGAATCCTAATCCCCTCATTTTTTCTACAACTCCAGAAAGTTGTTAATAAAAATACTGAGGGCTGAGAGAAGGATCAACTGCAATCAGAAACACTTGAGTAAAGTCTTTGCTTCTTTTCTTTTTTTTTAAATAAAAAATATTATCATAATGATTTCACGGTATTTTTTTATGCCATAAAGTGTAGAGCCTTGCCATTAGTCCAATCAATGGAGTACGGTAGTCATACAAAGTAGAATATTCCAATTTATTCTACGTCGACACTCAGACTCCACACAGTACTTAAACACAGCCGACAACAAGAGTCATTAAATTTACACAGACCATACCTAACTAATTGTAAGATGAAAAAAGTCTCAAGGCGAAAGGAATTGAGGAGAGTCAGACTCGAAAGAAATGCCTTTTGGCTAATTTGAATTTTTCTTTGGCAAAAAATTAACAGATTCAAATATTGAAGGATATTAAACGCACCTCCGACATACTATCTTCCACCCGTCAACCGTTCATTGACCGGGGATAAAAAATCATGCAAATTTGAAATTACACTTTTAAACACTTACACACCCAGTGAATCTCAAATCCAGTTTTTTTGGGTCATTAATACATTCAAGTGGGTGAGTAAGAATTTTTTAACATTTCTGGTAACGGAAGAGAGGCGGAATTATGGAAAGTGCGAGGGTGATTTACAGCTTTAAGAAAAAGTGTTCCATATGCTGGTATGAATCTATCGGCTCTTTAATGTCAGTCTGAATGTCTCGTTCGTTGAGAAACTTCTTCCTTGTAATTTCCAACTTCTCGGTGTCTCTATAAATGTGATTTCGACTTTACTTTTCTATACATGGATTTATACAGGTTTTTTAAAGAAGAAAAAATCATCACATAGAACTAGTTCCGAATCCTCCATAAGTCACTTCGGGTATGACTTGTAATTTTTGCAATAACACTTGAAGACTTAAAGAAATCCAGGCTAAGAAAGGAAAAGTTGAACTTTTAAGACTTTTAGTGAGCCATTACAGGTTGAATTGAAAACGTTATGTACTGCAATAAGAGAGCCGTAAGTCGTGTGGGGGTTTTAATTCCATTGGAAATAAGTAAGGTGACTTTGGCGGTGGGGAACTAATCTTTTGAATTTGTACTACCCTCCAAAGTTTCCAGAATTTCTAAGATTCTAATAGCCCTCCCACACCATAGATAAAATAGCTAGGAACCTTGGAAGTATTTCTTGTCAGAACATCTAAAATTAAATGAGAGGATAACTTTGTAAGAAATTTTTATGTTGTGGGGTTTGAAAATTTTACATAGGTGGTTGGACTCCTTTTCCGGTTTCAAGGCAAGGATTTCAAAGATTTCTCAAATTCTGTTTGAACCACAATAATAAAATGTATGAGTATTCGAGATGAAAGAGGTAGCAGGAGAAACGGCGTGGATCCCTACAAGGCCTGCGATGATTTAAAATTCACCCCGAGTCCTGTCGGCTTTCTCGGGAATGGTGAGGTTAAGGTGGTTCAGCTCGGTTGGTGGTACAGAATATACGTAAAAGATTTGAGTAGAGAGAGCATTGAAATTTCATCGTAAGTAGACGGAAGGCTTTCTTAGATCAAGATTTCGGCCTGGATTTCGCAGGTGAAAATTGAGAGAAAGTCTTGTTGAATCTCTCGAATGTGGAAATAGTTGACAGGTAAAGTAAGTAAAGTATAAAAGGGTTACCTCGAGTGGAGGACTATTGTAGGGGTTGGCAGTGGTGGAGGCTTTGTCGAAAGAAGTTAAATCCACCATTTTAGTAGTCGCCGGCGTCGTCGTCTCATTCTCAAGTAGGAATTCAGTCTCAGAGGACAGAAATAAAATATCTGACAGAGTCACCAAAGCACTCTCAGACTTGTTCATTATTTCACTTTTGACAATAATCCACATCCAACAACTTCGCACGACAACAATAAACTTTTCAATGACATTTCCATGTTCACCTCAGGACTATCATCGTCACCTTTAGGTTCTAAGAAGACCCCAGAGTCAGTTAGTTTGTATTAATACAGTACTTAATACTTTGTATGCAGACAGTCAGTCGTAACTATTAAGATAATAATATTGTACTGAGGATACAGTTAGCACTTTCATATTCCTACAAGTTTTAGCACAAGCTCACAGAAGACGTTCCTCCAGTCTCAAGTACTGCGGACAAAGAGCTGGAGATCAAAGTATTTTATGCTTGGGTTTAGATAAACACTTATTTTTTCGCTGTAGTCAATAATGGTAAATGTCAGGTAGGTAATTTCTCCGAGTTTCAAATAGGCTGAAGAACTAACAAAAAAGGAAACCTCACTTTTCACAACTCACTCATGATTTCACCAGATCGGGGGAAAATACGAAGGGGCTGAAATTCCATCCGACTTCTTTTTGATGATGAGTTATCGTAAGTCAGGAGATTCCACATTCATGAGTTTTTGATTGATATGACCTATAAGTTCTTGCAATCCAACTTCTCCAACTTGTCAAATTGAGTTCCACCAACACACCACCACACAAACTTGAACGTCTTTTACTATAGTTGAGTTTTTGATAGTCGTTAGTCCTATTCCTCAAGGAATAAATCAGACTCCATATAAAATAATATGTAGGAGCACATCCGAAGAAGATGACACTGCCTTATTGGCTCTGAGACGATGATCAAAGTCTCAAGAGAAGCCTGACATTCTTCATTATTTTTCCTTCTTCCTTCCAATATTATCTCTTTCCCAAAGTCTCGTCTCCCAAGAAGCAGAAAAACAAGTCAGTTACGCTTCTTACACTTCATTCCAGTCTCTCTCCTGCACTTCTAGGCTTCGATGGCAGAAAGAGGACAACTTTTCTGAGTATTTCTCTTAGACTTTGAGAGGAGTCAAAATTTTGGAGAAACGGCTAACGAGTTTTTGCAAAAATTCAACTCCACTCCCTTATAGTTCTTCTTGGATACGCTGTACCATTCCTCAGCAAATTGAATGAATGACTGCTCTTCCTTAAGTTGGAGGACTAAATTGTAAAAGAGTGTAAGCGGAGTGGATTGGGATTCTTAGAATCTACGTCAGGTTGTTATATAGGAAGTAGGATGTTTTTTTTTCTCCCCGTATGGTCTTGTACTTGGTGTAATTTAATCCTTCGACCATGGCAGATTCAGCATCCAATTCATCTAGAAAAAACATTCCAATATATAAAATACATTTAGGATGTAACGATTACACACATATCTCGTGTATCATATTGGAATAAGATATTACTCATAAATGTGTTTGTGCACGTATTTGTACAGCTAAGTACTAATAAAAAAAATTGTTTATAATTAGTTATATTGAATACACGCACAGAAATGGAGAAGAACTGAGCAGTATCGACTAAACTGTTCATCATCATTGAGGGAGAATGTCAACTGTTTAATATTCTCAAATAACTTAAGCACTTAATAACTTGGCAAATCTTGAAAGCCTTTCTAACTTGCTCCATACTTACATACCATACTGGAAATAAATAAATGAGAGAGGCCGAGCGTGATGACAGACGTCCGAAGATGTTCGGTATGGGCTTGGGCTATGCGTCTGCTGTGCCATAAGGTTAATAAATTCACAATAAACAACGACCACTATTCAACCCTATCTCTTCTAATATCCAATAAACGGGAGATATATACAAACAGAAATAGGCTTGGAGTCACATTTCTGATTTCTTATGACGATGTATGTACAGAGGAATGGGCTAACTTGTTCCTCAACCCTTTGACTCATTTCTGATGATGAAAGATTTGTAGTTGATACGTGAGTCCGTATTTTTTTATCCTTTATACGACCATGTCTTTTACTTCTCATATGCCATTGACAAACAAATCTACTTTTGATGGAGTGGGGCTTAATGGCAAGTGATCAACCGTGGCAGTCTATAAACACGTTTTTATGATCCCAATGAGCATCGTTCTGTGTTTTTGTTGATACACTCCCCAGGAATGAATTACCGACTGTCGTCACCCCTGCTTTTACATTTTGGTATTTCAAAAGTCACTACATACAAGTAGGTATCTGTAAATACCACATGACTAATACCAAACATCAATATACATTTGAAATGATTAGCCCTAGGAATCACAAACCGGACAAGTACAAGGATGGCTTGCCTTGTTTGACTTGGGGCAGTAGCCAAGTAAGTGGTGGTGATCTTTATGGTAACCTATTCGATGAGAAACTTCCAGCTGCACCCTTCGTTCACCAGTATGAGAAAACGAGATCAGGCTATACTAGCAGAAGATCTCTCACTAAAAGAACCAGACTCAAGCTGTTATGTCGGGTTACCTGGGAAGGAGGTAATGTAAACTGTGTTTGGTAAGGTGATATAATATACATGATGGGTAAGGTAAGTTAATGATGATGGAGGAATGATGAAGATAAAGTGGCAGGAGGGAAACACACACCTGACTCTCTGTAATGAAAAGCCTATTATTCTATCCAACTGTTCGGGTGGACGAGCATTTTATTTTTCATGACAGACAGGAGGGGCTGGTCCATAGGGGTATTAAATTGGACTGGCCGTGAGAGCCCAGAACACGTACAGATCCAACGAGATATATTATCTCCAACTATTATAAGACTTGAATGTAACGTACGGACACAAATGGCCTTTTGATGATGAGATGAGATCCTATTCTATTCTAGATTACAGATCCTCTAGTGCTCTACCATTAGGGATATCAACTCGATACTGGATACCTACAATTTAGACCGAGGCTGACACTGGATGCTCCCGTATACTTGAAAGAAACGATACTCTATTCCATTGTGTACGGAAATTGCAAAGTCCAAACCCATATAGATACTTCTCTTGACTTCTCTCCCGTAAAGTATTCCATCTCGGGTGACGATGATCAATTCTCATTTCAGCTCTAAGTGTGTTTATTTTATATCTAACCGAGTTAACTCGTTCACTCTTCTATGGTTGTTCAAAAGGTTGTAAATAAGTTTATACGTGTCGTTGGGAAATAAACAAGGAATCAGAGCATTCGACACACGACTCCCACTGCCAACATACGGATTTATATGGAGTGTACAGAGGGCATAATATTATTATATCACGATTACGATATATCATCTATGCATATATATATATTCAGAAGCCGTAGAGTGCAAAATGTACAAAATTGGAGACCAACCATCATCATGAGCCCAACTATCACCTACTAAAGAGCAATCAGAATGGCTCACAAGATTATTCTTCATTCTTTTCAGAATGGAAATCTAGCTGGAATAGCTGAGTCCCTCCGTGTCGACTCATAACTTTTAGAAAGACACTTGAAATATCGACCCATGAAACACCATGACAAACTACGGGAGCCTAAATTTCGAATTTGCATACACAAATCACCCGTGCCAAATAATGACGTCGAGCTAAGAGGATTTTTTCCCTTAAGGAAATCTCTACCGCTACCTACATGGACACGCATATGGAACATAATATCATTAAATTCGAGATAACATGGCTTCATGTGATTCTTCCCTCATCTCTCACTCACTACACTCGTTCGAGTCTCCTAGAGGAAGAAATCAGTTGAAGGGGGTTAGACCTTGTTAGCTGCTCAGGTTTGAGAGAAAGTTAAGGAGAGAAATGCCCAAGAGAATAAGGTAGCAGATTAGATTCGAGAATCTTAGAAGAACGGTCTACCTCTGGTTCGTGGCAGTGGTAGGGGTGTTCTGATATACAGTAAGATAGGCGAATCTTTCTGTACTGAGGTCAGTTGGGCTTGGAGGAGAGACCAGGTATTGATTGGCTACCAATCATGAGAGATAAGTTTATAACACTTGGCTTGGATGATCACTGGAAGAAAAGATGTGACTTGCCATTGATGCCACAGGGTAGTCTCACAAAAGGGGAATTTAGTTAGAACTCCTTAAGTAAGGGATGTCGAAATCGTTCCTTTTCATATCAATTTGCTTACCTATGTGAGTACATATGCGATATGACAGTTGTTTTTTCGAAGCACCGGAGACACGAGGAAAAACAAAATTACCTCGTACAACTTGCTCTAAAATTTGAGAGTCAAATATCCTGACCAAATAGAATGTCACTTTTTTCCACAAGGGAGTCCAGATAAGGGACTATATTAATTAACACGTATCCTACTAACAACTATATGGTCTCAAGTCTTTTGAATATGTATTGACTGATGGTGATGTATGGTCTAAAGGAGATGAGAAGTCTCTGGGAACCCGTGTCCTCCCTTGACTGTACTGTAAGTAGTAACTCCGTACTGCACACACAAGACTGGTTATTCTCAAAAAGTTCTCCCGATCCGAGAAATGTTCGGGGGGAAGACGCATGCACAGCCAAACTATGAAGTAAGGAAGCGGCCAGGACGCTCGCTACCAACCACCACCAACCCACCAGGCATTTAGAGACTTACGGCCAAAACCAGGCTGAGAAGATATATACACCAATCCGTATGCATATCCAGTCGGGGCTATATGATTTCATTCAATGTGAATAAGAGGGAGGAACGAGCGTAATTCAGTAGAGGAACCGAGAAATGGGCTCAGATACGGAAGTCTTTGATAGTCAACTTGACTACGTTTAAAACATTCCCAACTTGTACATATATACCTAACATTCATTCTACCAGTCTACTGTGTCTTCTTCATTCCTTCGAGTTTAGATTCCAATTTGGATCCATGCGGCTGGGACTAATGTCCTAAACTTCTTGGTACTTATTACCAGAGGTTTGTGGGGTATTGGGGGCGTAATGCACCATTCACATATCATCTAAAGGCGGAGTTTAGTATTATTGGAGGGATAGGGACTTTTCAAGGTTACTTTCTAGCCCTTTATGCATAGAAAGACACTCGCCCTGATTCCAGAAACGATTGTAGTCTTAAGTGGTAGATTGGAACGTTGAGCAGTTCGGGATCCGTACCCTCCTGGTTTTACTACCCGCGGTAGAGTTGGTGGTGGCTGTGAATTGAGATGTAATGTGAGGAGCCTGGACTTGTCCAAAGGCCCATGCAGTAGTGGCAGAGAGAGAGAGAGAAGGACAGGGAGAAAGCAAAAATCCCTGTAAAAATGTTCGGGAGCGAAAGAGACCGAGGAAAATCGATATTATGCTCCTATAAGTCGTCTTGACTTGGTCCGCTTCCAAAAATCCATCTCAGCGCCATACAAATACGTATCTCCTGCACCACCACCACCGCCACTACCTACAATATACAACTACTGCATAAAGCCCTTAGTACTCCTCTGTCTACTTCTTCTAGTCCTTCTAAACTCCTTATTCTGAAGTATTATATAGCCACTTTCCAATACTTCTTCTCCGCTCAATTGAGATGCCTAGCATTGCGAAGAGTCAAAGACATTCATAACATTTCTCAGGAGCTGGAGCACACCGAGGACCTTTGGAAATTCATAATCCTCTCCCTTCCTAATATGGCCAGCTAACAATAGAACACAAGACATATATACGAATCTAGTTGTTCTACTCAGTCCCCGTATCTACCTACAGTGAGTCCAAACCTTATGACATTGCAGTGTAGTAAGGCTGTGTACTACTTTCTCCTCCACTTTCGTAGTCCTGTCATTATTATTATTATTAAGAAGTCACCTGGAACTCAATGAACGCACGAAACAAATAAAGTCCTCTCCAGTCTTATACAAGCATAAAGTCTTAGTTAGTAGATTGTGGAAGCTAGAAGCCATTTCTTTCGGAGGCTAAAAAATTCCACAATCCACAGCCACACTCACCGACTTATCCATTAATTTCAAATCATTTTTATTTAGAAAGGATTTTTATAGCCCTATTCTTGGGAGCACGACTTATCTTTATGACTCCTTTCGACCAACCACCAACGGTGACTTTACTTCGGTTATGGTTAATACTATAAGCTTTATGTACCTTCAGCATACTTCATACTCTCTGTCTTCCAGGACTAGAAGAACTACTGGAAGAAGTGGCTGGAGAATCCTATGGAGAATATCCACTCGCTGATGAATGTACATACAAGACGTTATGGACATGGGCTTGTTTTGTGACTCGAAGTCATCTCGAGAACTTTTTGATTTCATTAATCTACCAAACCCAGCGGTGGGTTATTCTCATCTTATCTCATCCTAGGATCTACCTACTTAATAAAAAAGTCACCCACTTCCACCATTTCATAATAAAATCATCTACT
Organism: Agrenia bidenticulata; assembly: GCA_034694785.1. NCBI lineage: Eukaryota > Metazoa > Arthropoda > Collembola > Entomobryomorpha > Isotomidae > Agrenia > Agrenia bidenticulata. Next base: position 5,493 of record JAQFYM010001720.1, on the reverse strand, counting down.
CTCTCCACAGAACCTCTCTTTCGTGCTTCTAAGCGAGAGAAATTAATAATCTTAGGATGCGGGAGGAATAACCTTATATTACATCATTTTCTTTTGTTGAATTAAATGCTTAGTGAACTTTGAATCGGTTTATATAGGTTCAGGAGTAAGCTCTTGTTTAGATACATCTCAAGAAATCTTGAGAGGCTGATCTCACTCTCTATACACATCATCATCAGTAATAAAGGCCACATATATGTGCATTACTCTATTACTTTACTACTTACAGCATTGGGACCAAAATCGCCACAAAGGATAATCTCCTTAATGGAGTGTCCACTCCACTTCTTCAGACATGAACTTGGTGTTGACACGAAAAGGGTTCAAAATGCCCCCTAGGAATCTTGTGCTCTAAAAGTCTAAACTGAGGTTCTTTAGCGAGAGAAATATTCTGTAACGCAGTGTACACGTCCATCCCTCTTTTTTCGTCAGACTTATTAGAGATTACAGAGTCCTTGCGGGATACACTTTGTACATGATGGATAGAAAGTAATGTAATGAGATATCTCAGATTACAAAGTAAATAAACAGCCCAGCCCTCCTCCACATAGGAATACTAAAGGTGATGAATAATTGAGTTTGTTTGCTTACACACAGAACCACGAGCTTTCTTTTTCTATTAGGCATTTAATGTCTCTTCTCTCTCCCTCTTCCTGCGCGTGGTGGACAAATTATATTGATGTGATTGAAACTATTATCCGTTCATTGTAGCCGGGTCAAGCCGAAAGTATTTATATAGACTGGTTACACTATCTATAATACAATCTGGAGTTTACTTACTTTTCTCTCTATTGACTATTGAAGTACAAATTGGGACTGACCGTACGTACAAAGTATAGATAGTCCCAAAGCCAAACTCACCAAAGAAAGGTGGATACATGTTCTTTCTCTATATTTATATATGTGTAACTCAATAAAGACTCAAGTTTTTCTTACATCTTCCTTTCATCCATTTCATAAGAGTAGGCATTTACTGAGAGTAGAGAAAAGAGTTGGTGGATAATGTAATGCAATAGCGGCTCCCAAAATGAAGTACATCCAATCATTCAAGAGTCCAACATAAAAAAACATTGAGGATCATCCCAGTTGGACTTGAATGGATGGAGATTCATTACATTACATAGACATTACCATCCACACGGGGTTTGAGATTCTTCCTTGCTTGTATTCCTTTTACCTTCGAGTTAGTTTAGAGCTGGCCTGGAGAAGAAGACGAAAAGGATTACGTGACTTCACAGGATTTCTGCTAATCACTCACCAGTCACCGTGTTCCATAAGCACTTACAATGCTCCCGATCTATAAAACATACACACAACCACCAAGGAATCCTCGGCGGGGAGGTGGAGAATCTGGGAGGCCTCGTCTGATCTGAAGAGATCAGTTCTCTTCAAAAGTAGAAGGGAATGATTAGGCTCATTAAGGTAAATGGAATTCGTCCCCCTCTTTACTTACACACAAATTCAATGGCTCAACCTGGATAAAAGCTACACAAGAAATTACTCGAGAATCAATTCAAGGAACACGAATCGAACTCCAACAAGAAGTTGGATCTTATTGGAATCTTAGAAGTTTCCGTTTACTTTCCTCACTCTCTCTCTCTCTCATCAAATTGAGCAGACAAGCTGCAAACTTCAACTGAATTTGAAAATCAAAGCTCCACGAGAAATCAAAAGATCTAGAACTCTCGGATCTGCGATCTCAGCTCATTACAGGGGGACTTTCTTGTATTTGTAAATGCACATGTCTATTCAATCCAGTATCTGGGTATGTTTACTCGTTTAGATTTTAGTACTGACTGATACAAGCCGTGTAGCAGGAGCACGGGAGCACTTTCCTGATCCAAATCACGAATTATATCCTCCACTAGGCACCTCCTTAGTTAGTAAAGCAGACTGGGAAGAGATGTTTGGCTGAATGTAGCTTTTTGAGCGTATCGTAATAGTTTAATGGAGCCATGCATACCTGTTCGTCTGTCTTGGAGAACTCTCAATAACTAAAGATCTTATTCCTTTCCTACCACCTTAGACACACTATAAAGATTTCAACCAGCTTCCCATAAACAAGCCCATCATCATTACCATCGTTTTTTTATCCATCAACTTTTATTATGCGGTACCTTGTCTTTTGCCTGATTCCAAAACTTGTATTACATCACCGGATACATCAGCTCATTTAAACTACCTAAAACATAGCCTAGGCTCTAGGTGAACATATCGACATGGACGAGGAAGAAACGACACCAAATGCCAAAGTTACGAAAATAATAAAACTGCTGTCCATCCTATTATTTTGTTTTTTATTAAAAAATACCTCATAGCAGAAAATAAGTCTATCTCAATTTCGAGAATTTTTGTAATTGTAAAGGTGAAAAAAGAGTGAGGAGATTGAGAAGTAGTTATAAAATCATTTTTATCAAGGCTGAAGTTTTTTAAGCTAGATATACTCTATAGTTTTTAGTTTTAGTTTAGTTGTATTGCAATTGGTTTAGCTTATGTAGTAAATATCTGCATAATAAGTAGCACGAGTGTTTTTGCCACACGAACCATATGGGATTTTATGAGCCGTGTGAAGTGCAAGGGGAGTTACACGTAAGGTAGTGCAGTTAATTCCTATCATTGTCCTGGCATAGGTTTAATAGATATTAATTCCTATTGTTTTACTACCTTTTACCCGTGTAAATGCCCATCAGAGTGCTAACGATGATGATAAAATAATGATTCCGAAAAATAAATTTAATCCATCTCATCTCTCTTCTTATATTCACTTGATGCTTCCGTTATCATAACTTCACATCAATATTCATAATAAAATATCCACTATATCATTATATGTACTTCTAGAAAATCTAAACAATCTCTTTACAAATGTTGAAGCTATGCAATAGTATATTACAAGTAGCATCTCTAGCTTAAGGGGAATCCACGAATTTCAACACAAGTAGGTATATTACCACAGTAGGTTGCCGCGACCTTAACCTTCGACGAATTTAATGCTCGAGCTAATTCAACCTTCTACCTTAATTAATAAAAAAACACGAGCGTCTGTTTTTTAAACTAAAATTTATGTACACATAATTACGAAAGGATTATGTATTTCCCTGTATTCCCACTGCTGGGGTAGGGATTTCCTGCCCCGGGTGATACTGACGTACAAGTGTTACGATTAGAGGTATGAGATTATGACTTTTGGGTTGTTTGTGAAATATTTATAAATATTATGTACTTGAAACTTTTGGACAGACTCTGAGTGACACGCATACTGCTATCACTTTTAGTTGTCATAAAATATTATAAGCCTTTCGTAGTTTATTTCCGTAGGAACAGAAATAGCAATTCGAGGATTAAATTCATCTCCCCTTGGCACAATATTTGAATATTTGCCTGTAGATGTGGATCCATTTACATATACGCGAATATAGGGAGAGTGTATAACCGCACGAATTTATATTGGTAGGATGTAGCTATTATTTAGCATATTGAGTTCATGTCCTACCTCTAAGGATTGTTATAGCTCCTGGGTTATATAAGAAAAAGTAGGACAGTCCTATATATAGAGTCCAGCGCCGAATTAAACTTCACCCTACCTCACTTCACAATAGTCTATTCCAGGGGAGTCCTGGAGGAATCCACTATGTTCATGCAAATGTGCAAACTAATATAAGAATTTAGATTATACTCTGAAGGTAATTCTTGGCCCAAAGTGTTGTAAACGGGATAAGTAATTCATAAAGTTCAGACTTAGAACTATGACGGGTTGGTGAAGCCGGTGGGGATCGATACTTAATTGGCTGGATATATAAAAAACCCACTAACTCACGCACCCTTTCCATCCAAATCAAATGCCGATGAAGGGCCAACCATGCCCACTTCTTCTATTCAACCTTTAAGCGGAGAAAAACAATTTAGAAAATAGAAACCAAGTGTCAATTTCGTTAAGGTGGGAGAGCTAAGAGTGATGAATGAACCTAGGGAAAAACTATTAAATCGAACTTTCATACTCAACTGAATATAGCAAATTACTTATATACACTACCTACTTTTTTAAAGGAATTATTCAAGCAAGAGAATAAATCGGAGAAAAATGACCGGACTCTTAAAAATGTGAGCATGAATGGGAAAGTATGAACTGAGGGTTGGGGAATTTATCAGTATGGGCAGAAGAGAAAAGTACAAAAGAGTATTTGATTGTTTTAGACATTTAAAACATTTATCTATCTTTTATCTTGGTTGTGTTACGTAGACGGGTTGAGTTTGAAAATGGGGACCTTGACTAATCTCCCATTCCAAGGTTAAATGAATGGGATTTCGAATGGGATTTTCCATCAAATAAAATAGAGAGGAAATAACAAAAGCAATGAACCTGGAGATGAGACGGGAGGGAAATATATTACAAGCATTCCTTCCCTATAGTTTCCCAGTAATAAATCTGCCTCCAAAGTTCTATCTACTTTGTATAGATACACTATGGAATCTACGAAGCCACGACTAATGCTTAAATGTGCTTAAGCCATGTGAATATCTTGTGCTCCTCTTCCTTCTCCTTCGACTGCCTTGTTAAGGCTACTGGAAATCCGGAATTTGTTTTTTTAACAAACAACACGCCTACACAAACAATCCACTTTCTCGTTTTACATTAATTTGGGATTAGATCGTGTATACAGGATTTAGTGGAAGGAAGATAAATTGTTTAAAATATTAATCAAGTCTCCTTAAAAATTAGTTATTATATTTTTGGAATTATATTATGCATGGCTTCCCTGTTGTTGAAATGAACAGCCTAGTACACCTTAGATTTGAATATTATTTCAGTCTCTTTTGTTGTAGAAAGCAGCCTATGAATCTGCAATCTAATTAGATTTGATGTCAATAAAAGCGGTTTAAGTGGATTGTATTGATTCTCATGCATTTAACACAAAATACAAACTCAATTCTATAAACAAACCCTTCCGTCAAGAGAGTACGAACCATAAAAAGAATTTCTGCGAAACAGAGAGACACACACACACTAAATTTTCCTCCTCAGTTTTATTTTATTATACATGGAATTTTAAGAGTGACAATCCTTTAATTTATACTAACGTGTGCTCCCTGAAAAACTACATCTGTTAACGATTGAAAATTTCGAATCCTTGGTGCCCTTGGTGATATTACTGACCTTTTCTGTGGAAACCCATGGACGACATCATAAAATTATCAGCTAAGTCACATCTCTTACAGTATATGAGGCCCTGTTCTCAATTTATATAATATAAAGAAGACCCAAAAGATGCTATCACAAAAATTTGCATTGTCTAGCAATGAGGGCAAGGACCATGAACGAGACCATGGGCTGGAGCTGGAAGGCTGCAGAAGGAAGGCAGAGCTGAAGGAGAGAGAGACAACACATCATTCAACATTCAAATGAGTCTAATGGAATACTGCTGGAGGGATCAATGGAGGACGATGTATATTTGG
>JAQFYM010001719.1:0-30009 GCA_034694785.1 Agrenia bidenticulata | reverse complement strand
TTTTGCTGAAATTTCATGAAATTTCCTTATTTTTCAGCGTTCAATTTTCACTATGAAATTTCACCTACCAACCCTGGATTTCTGCAACTGGTCGAATAGAGATTTAGAAACATAAATAATGTGAGTATTGGCATTGGCATTAGCCGACTCTCACGAGCCATGCAACGCTCGTGTTCTCAGTTTGAGCCGTGGGAAAAGGCCGAGATGGAATCCAAAAAAATTCCAATGCTATAAAATATACAAAATATGATACGGCCTGCACACTTTCCCTAATTCTATACATACAAAGCTAAAGAGAGAGAGAGAGAGAGAGAGAGAGAGAGAGAGAGAGAGAGAGAGAGAGAGAGAGGTAGAGCGGATATTGGAAAAAGTAGAACATGGAAAAGAGGGAATTCCACCAAAAGGCTTATGCTTATCTCTTTACTCATGGCAGATGCAAGGGAAGGGTAGGGAAATCATCCAAGAAAGACCTTTATGCAAACGAATCCAAATTCAGAGGGTTTTAGGGAGGTGCTCTCCGAAATTCTAAATTCTACGACTACGGAACCACACACACGAGAGGAGAAAGCGAGAGAGAGAGAGAGACAATAGACAATGTCGTGTCAATATTGGACAAGTTAAAGTTGGGGATTAAAACCTGCACAAGGCTTTCAGTCAGGATCTATTGGATCTACTATCCACACTTTTTAAATCGCATCTCCAATACTCGAACTAGCACTAAAGACGTGGGCCCTACCTCTGAGACTCTACTATTATCAAGGACATAAACAGTCCACCCTCTAGAACTGACATGTTGGAAGTTGGAATATCGAATCCAGCAACCCCCCGTCATGAGCATGATTGTTATGAAGGGGAATGAAAATGACTCTGGGATTCAGGATACCGTTGTAGTCGCTATATAGTCTCAGATCTAAGACTTGAGAACTTGATATGTTTGCTCAAACTTAATTCATATGAGGAGTAAATAAGTTCCCCAAGTGAAGATTGAAACGAGTTGGACAGAAAATCATTAACCTCAAAACCTTGGGAGTGAGGTAGGGACGGAAAGCAGGGTGGTTTTGAGTCCTTATTAAAATTAGATATGCTATAAATCAGGTACCAACTCGAAGATTTCGAATTCAGTCATGTCCGATCTCGTCCTTTGTGAAATTCTGATTCGGTTCGAAATTGCTAATGCATCTCTGACTTGTGAGTGGGGAAAGTCTTTGAGAGAAAGCAGGAGCGTAATCCAGGGTTGAAGATTGAAAGTCTCCCGGCATGAAGGATCTTTGGGTCCATCTTCCAGCATAGCTCCCCATCCGAACTGAATATCAAAGATCAAGACAAGCTGAGGGTGATTACTCTCTGGTCAGTACGTCTTTTATCGTATCAATGACATTTCAAGTACACTAAGACCAACATAGGATTTCCGCCTACAAATTCCATACCACATAATGTGCTGAGAGTCTTTCTCTAGTAAACTACTCTCGAAGAGTACATTCCTTAACTTGTTCAAGGTTTGAAGGGTCCTGTCAGCTGTATCATCTCGCCAGAAAGTTTCTCATTGATGAAATTGAGATAAATTCGACACCGCCATACTGGTTGTCATTATCTGTAAGACTGTGACTAAAGCTTGATGGCGGCGAACTATAAATGAGTCGGCTTGGTAGGTGTCACGTTGCAGTTCATACTTGCTGAAGGTGAACAAGTGACTGTCATATAATGTTCGTATGAAATATATAGTAGAGTGCCACATAGCCTGGCTTATCTATCTCCCCTCCATGATTCAGACTTATTACACGGGTGGTGGTGGTGGTGATTTGGGTGATGCCTTTCTCTCCACTGAAGTGAAAACAAGTCACTTAATTTCAAGATAATAATGTGACTCTTCTGTCATACCACAATTTATACAAACGTACCAAGTCTGGTCTGGTCTCCTACAAGCTATAGACAAGCTTTGTCGTTGGATGGTGGCACGAATTTCTTAGAACTTCAAAATTATATATATACATATGTGGGAAGCAATGCGACAGCAAACAGATTGTTGACTTGCAGTACCGACACTCTAGCTGCAAGGCGAGATGGAGACTGAAGAGGTATCGTATCGATCACTGCACACCGTGCACACAGGGACTTAAGGATTTGGATATTTTGATAACTTCAACTTATTCTTGGAATACTGCAATGCAAACATTCTATAACTCATTCAGCATTATTTAAAATGAAATATCATATTTATACATGGATATGCTGAGTTATGCAAGGGAACAACGGGCCCGGAGGGGGTGAAAGTGAAATCTCTAGAATAGAGACTATATCCTTAAGCTCGTTTGCTTGAGAGACCTAGGAATACGGAGAAAGTATTCCTGTAGGAATTTATATAGATATATAAAAAATAATTTGTGTCTTGTTATTGGAATTTCTAAAGACTTTCATAATATTAATTCTATTTACTATAATAAACTCGGTAGAATTACTCTGTAAATGGAAAATCAGTTGCAGAATTCGAGCTTATTTCTAGGATTTCCAGGTAAAACAAACATGTTTTTCAAACATCTACTTTCAAATCCAATGCAATCTATTTTGTTTTATTAGCCAAGTAATTTACTAAATAATTCAGACCTTCACCATTTGTAAATAGAAACTTGTTCTGTTCTACAAACATCAGATACAACCGAAATCATACTAAACACTAAACATTACTATCAATGTCTAAGTAATGAAATACGCATAAACACACCACTGACTCCGTTTCCAAACATTAAACTGTCAGCCCGAACCGTTCAAATGAGAACTGGAATGGGAACATTTTGGTAATATTTTATAATTGAATTTATGAATTATGTCTCCAACCACATGCACAGCTCACGTAATGAAAAATTCGGCAAAAAAACACAGAAAAGGCCACATCCTCCTCCCTCCCAAATGTATTTAATAAAAATAGGCAAAGAAAAAATCCATTTAACCCGGTATGTCTACTCGTCCTTAATGCAACTAAGAAATAAGAAAAAACTCATTGTATTCAGTTCCTCTGCCACTGAACATTCTGTTGGCCATGGGTATAATAGTAAAGGCATAAATGTGAAGGTAGTCTCCATCCAACTTTGACTCTCTCCGTATCCGTCTGTTATGATAAAAGGAGATAAAAATCGAGCCTCACTTTGTATGCATTTCAAGGTGAAAAAGAAACGAGTTGAGGTTTGATGGAATTACATTTCCAAACATCAAACTTTCTCCATCACCTTCTATTCCATAAAATTCCTTGAGGAGAGAAAGTAAACCATGTTGCATTTTTTTCTATACTTACTGAACGACAAACAGTGAAAAGGGGAAGTATCAAAAGGCATCCACTAGCTCTCTTGCAGATATTCACCAGGGCTAAAAGGAGACTATCCCTGCTACTTTTTTCCCTGTGGAAAAATTCTTTAAGGACCTATCTTAACTACCAGACCCTACCAGACCAAGGTTAATAAATCTAAACTCGTTTCCAACTTTCCAATCGGGAACAATGAAGATGCAGTGTTGTTTTGGGCAGGGGAGGAATGGAGCATCAGAAATGGATGTCCCTCCCTTGGCAGATCCTGTTTGGCTTGAGCCGTGTCAATCAAATGGATTTAGGGATAAGTGTTTCTGTGGTGTTTCTTTACGGCTTTCGCTTCGCTTCGGCTTATTTCCTCTACTGAACTAACCAAGAGGAACCCGGGTGTGGTGCCCAACTAGAAGCAAACAAGGCAAGATAGTCCGTTGGCACAAATACTAAACAGCCAGGTTTTTTAATACGATTTTTATATTATATATATAAAGTACATGGGTATACAGGGGGTACTTAGGTTTACCGCGATAGCAACAACTCTTTCGGATCCTTGGCACTCGGAGTTTCAAAACCTGTATCCAAATAGAACATACACTCACAGTGCTTAAACATTGCCAAATGCGTATAGAGAGGATAGTGAATGGGATCCCTCGACGCCCTAGGAAAATAGGTATTGGCCTATTTATTATTACGAGATCGAACGAGGACGAAAGAAAAAAAGTTTCTTCGTCTTTCCCAAGGACACTATGTAATTTTCTTAACGGGTCTATGCCATAAAAACCAGAAATAATCATCATGGGCCGTAATGCCGCATTAGCACTTTATGTAGTTACAGGGCCAGGGTGTACTGTGGCCACTATCATCTCAGACGTAAAACATGTAGCACACACGGAAGATAGCCCATATGCTAATCATTGTAGTTTGTAGTTCCTTAAACTAGCTTTATGAGGTTTTAGTTCGGTTTAGTAGCAGTTCGGCTCTGGTACTCACATACATTTTATGTATCGAGGATACAGGGACGAGGAGGCTTCTCAGTTAAAGAGGTGAAAGAAAAAGCAACTTAAAGTTTAGACCGAGAGGTCTGGGCTCGTAAGTAAGTGCCTCAGTAATCGTTCACGTTGTTCCAAAAAATCCCACAGCATTTCCACCCAGGGTTCCTCCCTGCAACCCTGTGTTTTGCTGGATAATGCACATGCCAAAATCTACTTGGATTCCCTATTTGTGAACCTTCTATTTTTTAATGATGGCAAAAGTCGAGGAAAAACGACTGTAGCCCCAATCAATTTCTTAGTTAAGCAAGAAAAACAACTAGTAACGCGTATGTTCTCAGTATAAAATTAATTGCATTTAGCGATCACAAAATGTCTCAAATAAATGCTCCAACTAAAAATTAACTCCGTCGTAAAATTCCTCATTTCCCCATTACTTTCAAGCGCTGAGGGAAAGAGCCGAGAGCTTCCCCCTAAAATCTTTGAACAAAAATGCCAAACATGGAACCCTGACCTCTGAATTCACCACAGCGGTTAATATCATATCATATGGTCCTTGCCCACAAAAGAGGATTCAGATCCAGATATCCTTGTCCGTAGTTGGCAGCCCTCATCTCTCCAAACTCATCCAAAATCTCAAGTCGTAAAATAATAACGATAATGATGAATGAAGAGTAGGTATTTATATTTTGGCAGTATGAACTTGTGAACTCTGCGGTTCACTCCAAGATCTCATTCACAGTAAAAGTCATGGGATTCATACCGAATGCACACTGTAATTTACTTAGCTGAAGGACGACGCAATACTTTCTCATCTTGAAACCCAAACTTCCTACTAGCCCAGCATTTAAGCGAAATGGGCAATAGAGGTCTGCTCGTATCTAACTTATTATTATGCGTCACTTACCCTGGATTATGGAAATGCTCGACAAGACAATTTTAAAATGAACCCAAGCGAGTATTCCGAATTTTACTTACTCAAGTAGCTATAGTAGAACTTACTTACTACAGCCAGGGTGAGTAAGTAGCCACGGAGTTACATGCGAATCGTCATCATCTCTCCTACAACAGTGGTGAAAGCACTCAGGTCTTTATCATGACTGTTTACACATTTTCTGTAAGGCCAAGAGCTGAGTACACACATGTGTCTGGTCTGTCCCTCATTTTTCTCCCCAAACACTGTCCCCCTACGGCTAGGAAGACTCTTGAAAAGGCTTAGCAATTTATCCCATTAAAATTCACCCACCCCATTATGAAGACCATTTGGGTAAAATTAGCTCGCAATTGCTGAAGGAGATTATCCTTAAAGGAGTGCTTACTCTAGAACATCAAGTCTTGAGTTATCATGATGATGATGAGGTGTATAGTTTTGCCTTGGGACTGTTTGTGGTACTTGGAAATGTCTACTATATTGAAGATACTATCAAGAAGCTCGCACAGTTGGGTCATACCTTATTTTATGTACTTATAATGTTTGCATATGGAGATGATGCTACCGAGAGTACGGAGGGGTGGGTATTATGCATCAGTGCTGTGTTGCAGGTCATTAGTCTGTGATTATTATGCAATTTTTATTCATAGAGCTTAAGTTAGGGAACGGAAATGTAGAATATCTATCTTAAAAGCCGTGATCCTGGCACTCTCTAAAGTGCTTTTTGTGTCAGAGGTCATTAGTTTCTATCTCGTGTAGCTAGAGTATATATGGAAGCTGAAGGTAGAGCAAGAACTAGGGAACAAAACCTAGGAGACTTTTAAGGATTAGAATGGAGAAAAAGCTGACAAAGACATAGAGACGGTCATGTCTTCCATTTATTTCCTTCCTAGTTTTAGTCAATGTTTACTGTTTCTTCTCACTTTCTTGTATCTACTTCCTTTTCCGTGCCAGTGTGGTAATCCAAATTGAAAAATTGGCCAGCATTTTATCTTAAAAAATCCAGGGAGTTTACCATGTTCCAGCTGCCCTAATATGACCCTAAATCTTATGCCTTAGGAACTCACAAAGTGTTCACGAACGCATTTTCAACGACTGTACAACATGCTATTAAGACACTGAGCAATTCAGTGGCGAAACACCGAAGCTGAAGAAAAAATAAATTCACGCAAGGAATGCCAATAACGCATTATATTGAGATGCATGAGCTAATTTATAGAATTTCACTCGTGACTACTGTGACTTGTATTTTTTAAGTGAAGCCTTCGTTAGGTAGCAAGTATTTGTTCACATCCAAGGACCAATAAAAGAATAAAAAAGCCCTTAAGGCTATTAATCTCTATCAAGCATAAGTGCATCGTTAGGTACCTTATCAACACCACTTTCAGACTGGTTAAGACTTCATCCATGCAAAATTATGTTATTTAAGGGTCCGATGGTGAAATTAAGCCGAGTAAAATGTGAAAGGGAAGGACGGTAAATTTTCAAGTCCGAGCTCTACGACTTTAGGATTACAAATAGACTGGTAGACACAAGAGACCAGCCAGTACTTGAAGTTCCTTCCAATGTTCAGCAGTACATAATACAAACAAGAGAAGTAGAACCAGCATCCGACACACATAAGCTATATAAGCTGTAGTATTCTTCTGTTTCCATTTAAGCATTTGGTCAAGAGTTGTTCTATAATGTAAGGTTAGGACCAGTACTGAGTACTCCACCAATGCCATTGGTCGATCTCCTTCGGACTTGGATGTTTTGCTTTGAAATATTTCCCTAGAACTCTTTTCAAATCCAGAGGTCCACTCCGATCCCAAGTTCCATTTGTTACAAAAGCCATTTGGATCTCCCAAAGGAATGTGGGATAGAGTTGAGTTCACCAGCCCAGTTTGACACTGCTTCGTTCCAGAGCCAGCACCAATTTATTGATCAAGAAAACCACTCAATCTAATTTAATCTGAGGTTTACTCTTCAGAGATTCATAATGCATCCCAGCCCTGCTAAAAACCTCTACATCAGCTCCGTACAGGTCCTAGTCCCCCATTACACAAACATACATATATTTAACTCGGACTTGGGTCATGAACACTTTCACTCCTCATTGAAGTCTTGTCGGGCTGACCTCAATTCAGTCCCAACAACCACTGCAACTTTTCTCATTACTTCCAAGGGGAACAATATCAAAGCGGTGGATTTTAGCCCTGACGCTGTTGGATCTCCAATCTCCCTTTCTTAAATCGATTCCAATGATCTTCACTTAAGTAGACAAATCACAACCAAATTAAAGCCAACCGTTCTCCATGTTTCCATCCGTCCAGCTCCTTTCCGAAAGGGCCGAGTCGGTTGGAATTAAAAGCATTTCCTATAGCGAACTTACGTCCAATGGCTCTGAGACTCTCCTATATGGTCCAAGGCTCGTGTGTACAAGGTACTAACTATTCTAGGCGACAGTCCCCTTAATCCTTTCCTTGTGTCTTTTGGAGCGTAATCATCTCTGCGGTTGGAAATGAAGTGGCATGGCTCCTCCGCTTATCTTGAGAGTGATTGGACAGATGATGTTCCTCTTAAGGAGATAGCTTTTCTCTTAGCTCCCTCTGATACGTAATAATATGTAACTCTTAGACCACGGGCCTTGCTCTCTCTAGGATTATATGAACCTTTGGCCGTGGTGTACGTGATAATTCGGTGGAGACAAGTAAGTAGTCCGATGGTACACAGTCGGTATTTTAATATATTTATTTCACGACATAGCTCTGCTCGGATATATACGAAATTCGAGTTTCATAATTCAAAATCTTCAAAAGAGAACCCCCCAGAGTGGTGGGAAACGGCCTGTCTCAGCGGCTGCGGCTGCCAGCGCCTATAGCCCGTTTGATCTAATCCCAATTCAATGAAACCAACTATCCGAAAAAGTGCTACCGGTTGGGAACTATCCGTATTATTACGCCGTATCGTATTTCCTTTCATAGTAAGACCCTTAATGGTTAGTCGTCTAGTCATCTTTACTCCCATTGTTAGTCTCTATATTGGTATAAAAGTTACAGATCAAGGTAGCTAGGCGAAGAAATTGAGAGTAGTAGTGGCGGTATGGATGCGGTGTTCAATGTTGCAGAAATTCCTAGGCTCAACTTCCTTTTCTATTCGCAATTAAATCGTCGAATCACTGAGGTGAGGCTTACAATAGGTTCAAACCATCTAGTTCAATGTTCAAACCTATGAGTTCGTTTTCTGAGGAGTTTTACTTGGAAATATTTTTACGACCCTTTAAATACTCAGCTACTCGTTACTTCAACTACTTTGAGCTTCTGTTGTCGCAAATTCGCATATTCTAGTCGCTTTAACCGTAGAATTTATTTGACAAAATAATAATTGAAATCTCGAGTACTAACAAATTTCATTTGATGTACCCACGAGCATCAAAATTCCCTAAAGTTGTTACTCCCTTGTTCTACTTTCCATCCCATTAGTAAAAATCTAATATATTCAACAGCTCCAACAGTAAGATTAACTAGATCCTTGTGAAAAAAATCCCTTTGCAAATCTAACGACACTCATAACACATAACCACCATCGTTGCAAAAATGTTTAAAAAACTGAATTCAACTCAACTCAAACTCAACCCGTATTTACAATCTTCAACCGCTTTTGGCAGAGTCTCACTCAAATAAAAAATCCCCCCCCCCAAACTTAAGAGTATTTTCACGCTGTTCTCAAAGATTGCTGCTAGAATCTTATTCAACGCTTAAGTGTAATGTTATAGAATAAAAGTAAACCCTCTCCTCCCCGAGAGAAAGTAACGACCAGGCAGAACTGGGTTGCTGAATCGGGAATTTGTTGTAACTCTATTTCAGATCCTTAAGAGGTGCACCCTTCATTTAAAAGGGTTAATGGACAACAGGGTGACCATAATCATAAAACGAGTGGGCAATAAAAGGAATAAACAAACTCCTCAACCCGATTCACCTCCCATTCAATCTTCCAACAAACGCGGGCCGGATTCACAACACTGAAACATTCAAACTCTCCCTCTGCATCTCCAGTATCCTCCAGGATACAAAAAACCGTTACAACGTACACCTTGAGCCCTCAGCAAAATTCTTTGCTCTACTGATCAACAGTGAGGAAAAAATAAATTCACATTTTTTCCAGTGATTTAGTTCAATACCAGCAATACATACCAAACAGGAGGTCCAGTAATACTGTACTCTCTATGTTCTAATCCCCCCAAAATTGATACTTTCCGTACGATTGTTAAACTCTGAATGCACAGCATCTCACTGGAGCCGTTGTCGTTTATTTAAGAACTTCAAGCTTCAAAAGATACAGCTAGGTCTCTAGGTTGAGAGAACAATCGGAATCTATCGTGTTTAGATCCTATACGTTCGGAACAATATCCTAGCTATCAGTTTGTGGAAGCAGAGTACATTCATTTGAGAACGTGTTTTGGAGAATTAGAGAGGCGTAAACGGAGGAGTGACTACTACGGACGATAACCTCTTCAAATGCTGGTTTGTCTAATGGGATTATCAATGATTCTCCACGGTTTTTTAGTGGAAGATAGAACGAGAATGATGGCCAAGAGATCGAAAAGAGTCGTTACAGCCCTCGTCATTTTTCTTACTCTTTCACTAACGTCCAACTGCCACGGTAAGTACATCAATTCCTTCTTCCTTCATTTCTTGTCAAGGTGGGTCTAGCTCTTGAACGAGAGGGTGTGGGTATTGGGTGCATAGGGTGGTGGGCAGCAGGACGGACCTTTAAACTACCGGATACTTTACGCAATTGCTGTGGTTTCGGTTAAGGTTGCAATTTAATTATTCCCTCGACGCTTCTCAAAGTAATCAGCAAGAGGATACTTTTTTCTGAAGTAAAATCTTCATACAAGATCAAAACAAGCTATTCAAGGTCATTACTGGTCTATCTCTATCAAAGTGAGCCTACGTGTCGTGTATTTGGGGTCTAAGCACTCAAGGGCATAAAAATCAATCCAATTCAATCAGATATGAACCGAGGAGAACCCAGCGTCTGATAATTTTTCAAACCCCGATTATTTGGACTGAATAGTTCGTCTATCTTTGTTACCCGAGCCTTTGCCGTTTGCTGTCGAATTGAGTTTAGTAATTAACTTGTCTCTGTTCTCTGTGGGAAATTAGTAGATTCTCTATGAAGCTAAATAAGTGCAGGGCTGTCTAATGAAGTGCAGGAGTGAAAGTATTGAAAAGATCCATCATCATGATCATCAATCACAAAGCTTTCATCGATTATACTTTTTGGGGGATTGTATTAGCGTGGAGTTTACAATTAAATAAAGTCCGAAGCCCATGAATTTCCCCAGCCTAAAGTCTTTTGACGATTCAAAACCGAAAGGGAGATGATGACTTGAAGCTTTTAATTAAAATGCTTTACAGTTCTCCCGAGCTTTTCGACTATATTTACCTTAAGGAGAAATAACGAAAGCACCGTTTCGTATGCGGAATGAATCCGTAGTGTAAATGGTACACAATGCTATACACTGTATGCAATCCTGTGGTGGTGGTGGCATGGCGTGGGCTCGCTCGTTGCGGGAGCGGATATTAGGCTTTGTATTTATTATATGCATTGTGAGAGGGGTTTTATTGCTGAATTCTAATTCAACAAAATTGACCGCTGGGATGTCTTGTTTCATAAAATCATTTTGTATACTTCTGTATGTAGAAGATCGTTGTGGATTGTGGTAAGCGCTTTGGCATATTCTTGGTATACTTATGTACGATATCGTAGTATCGGTGCAGTGTGTGCTCACTTAAAACTCATAATTGACTCTCATTTCAATATTATATCATATTCCGGTTTATTCACAATACAAATATCCTTTCTGGTGACTGGGAGTGGGATTTCATGTCCTGGATAGCTTACCTTTTATCCTACTCGTAGTACTTCGTAGGGGGAATTGATTGGTCTATCCATTTCATTGACTTCATGAGGGAGTTGGGTTTGATTGGAATTTTCTCGGGATTTTAAATTTAGGAAGATGGCTTTTATTTTAAATCTTATATCATTCTCAGTAAAACCTGAAGAGCTTATGAGATAAAGCTTCTTGACGTGGGTTGACTTTGTTTTCGATACGAATAACATGTCTATATATAAGTCTATGATTCAATTTAGCCGCAGTTTGAATTAAAGTTTCTACTTACATGCATAAAAGGCTCTCTTCCTCCAGTAATACATGAGTATATATTTCATAAATGACTAAAGGACAATTTAATGTATTTTGTCAAATGAAATTGTATTCAGTGTTGCATGCCATATAGAAATATTTCAAATCATCCTTCTTGAAATTCATACTTCAAATATTAATAAGACCATTTCTCAGCTCATTTTATTCTTTAAAGTACTGTACACGAGTTGAGAAAATATTGCCTGGGAGTTTTACATTCACACTTCTCGGTATTATTTATTATATTTTAGCATTATTCCTGGCAATTCTGCGTATGGACTGCTCCAAGGGGTTCTGCATTAAATTATAGATCCTATATAATTTCTGAAAGAAAATAAATAGCAGATCATTCAGGGGAAAAATCGAGAGGGCATCATCCACTCACGTGAAAAATTGATTTGATCCCATAAAGTTTTCTCCATCAATGACATATATGTAACGTAACTCGTCAATTCAAAAGAAACCAATTAGAAACGGGCTGTACAGCGCTTAGTATTCGCATTGTGTGTGAATAAAATTTATAATATTAAATTACACAGGAGATACGCAATTTCAATTTCTGCGTATCATATCCATTTCTAATAACAAATACAAAGAATTGTCAAAATAAAACTCATCCAACGGCCATTATGTATGTAAACAGAGAAAAAACCTCTCTCCAACCGTATATTTTTTGTATCGATTTTCAAGCCACTCTAGACCTGCCTCTGGACCCATACCAATTTAATATTACCTCTAGCGCCACCCAAAAAAATGTCTAGTCCACCCTTTCACCTCCCGACTTTCTCTGCCTTGAGATAAACTCACAGTCTTACCAAGGATGAGAAACCCGGTAGTCAATACAGCATTAATTTTGGAAAAAATGTCTCATCATTTTCAATCAAAGCTGGAGAAACGGAATACTAGGAAATTTCACATGTCTTCTACGACACTAATCATCAAAGGCTCAAGAATCTAAACCTGCCAGCAGCAAATGATGACATGAAGCTTCTTGATTCAAGATTTCTGAACCCTTTTCCTCCTTTATGAGGTTACGACAAACGAAGCATTTTTTGAAACAAACAACTTTTTGAACTTTTGAAAAAAATGCATGGCAACAACCTTTTTAATTTTTAGATTTCATTCATAAAATTTGAAATATTTTAACAAATTTTACTACGTTGGCCACCTAGTGGTACAGCGATTCAAAATAATTATTTCGTTAAAAATAATTCATTTGTCGTAACCATATAAAGAGGACGAACTTTGTCAAGGAATCATGTTCTTGATTCTTGGAAAGTAATTACATTTTTATTCCTTATTCTACGTTCCTAGGAAACCTTAGAAAATCCTAGAATTCATTTCCAATCCACTTTCCTTGAAGAAGAAGAAAAAAATAGAAAGTGAAAGTAACCCTTATTGGGTCTTATTATGGGAGGTCTGTAGAATCCAAGAGACTGAAGCTTCATGTGACGGACCTTCATTAAACACGTCAAAGCTAATTTAGAATAATAACTTTGGGGGAAAGTTGAGTGATGAAATGTGACAGTCTGTTTGCTCTAAGGTGTGTGTCGCCTTAAAAGCCAATTCCGACCCTCCTCAGCTCTTCATATGTGTAGCATATATATCTGCCGTTTTTAAAGACGTTTACTATACTCTACTATACATAATAGATGTTTATACAAAGCTCACAACATTTATAGGAAATCAGCTTAATATTATGACATCCTTGTAGCAAACCCCTGCTCGCCTCAGACAGTTGTATATAAGGTTTTCCTACATTTTAGTCTCCAGACACCAAACGACCTTTGAGTTTGGTATACAGGGCAAAATTATATGAAGGTGAGGAAAGGGCAATCAATGTAGGACGTCAGTGTGGAATTATGATATATGAGATTCCTAGGAGCTTCTAGGGCTTTACAAATGTCATAGATTTCAGATAGGATTACTCGACTTGGGAATTACTTTTCCTTTAAGAGTTTTTACTTTAGAAACTTTCTTGCTCGAAGCCAAACATGTCCCGTTATGAACATCAAACATTTACCAACTTGTAAATCCTCATCTACGTATCCACCATACAAACTTTGAGTTTTCCATACATTTTTTCACTGACGTACTGGCTATTAATAGTTACAAATAATTCCAATATGTCTTTTCCGATATCCCGATTGCTCGCGTTGTTACTAATCTTCTTCTAAGTTTTGTGACTAAAGTCGATTCAATCGAATTTTCAAGCGAGTAGCTCGTGCCTGTGAGAAAATCAGCGTGTTTTGTGCAGGATTCCAAATAGTAATAGTTGTATGCAGTACTGGACTCTCTGACTCGTGTTTATAGGAAATGAAAGTCTTTAAATGAAATAGAGAGAACTTAGTGAGAAAGCTCTCCGATGTCTCCTGTCATGTCCGCCTTATCTCTTCATGAAATATTATTATCTATCAATTCTCGCCCTATTACTTACATATTGTAGGGAGAGAGAGAGAGAAAAAAAATAATTATATTTTTAGCCCTTTAATCCTTGCACGTCATTCAAAACGGACTGCACACACGGGATGTTGTTGGTTGACCGTAAAGACCAATTTGAGAACAAGTATAAGCCCCTTGCTGTCGATAAAATGTTCCACAACAAGATTAAAAGGCCACTGGCAGTTGGATGAGACGATAAACTCATTACACTGAAGTAGAGATTTCCGATTGGATTTCTGAGAAGCCTAGCGGTGTCTCTAACCTTGTGCAATACATAGTACGTAGGTGAGCCTCAAACTTTTCCCAAGAGCCGTTCAGCCGACTTCTGACAGGGAATCTGTTGACTCTGAAAATAACGGATGATAATATCTCGGATGTGGAAGTAAGTGATGGTGCGAAGATGGTAACATTTGGAAAATAGAGTCCTACACTCTGTAAAGGCTCACTAGCAATCCACTTCAAAGTCCAAAGTACCAAGACATATCATAAAGGGAAGGAGGAGATAATAGAAATCTTAGACAGGGATAGTGACACACTTTGCTGCGGGATACACAAAAAGATTGGCTCCACTATTAGAGGAATAACATAAAGCTTTTAGTGGAGTTGAGTATGACTGCCTTTCTCCATGGATTTAGCTCCCTAACCTGAATCGCTGAAAGCTACACATCTTATAAACTATCCACCCTAACATTAGCAACAAGACCAAGACCAATACTAACCAAACAAGGAATGGTCTCCCTACAAGTATATGTCTCTCTATGCTAGTTCCAGTACCAACTAGCTCAGATATAGGATGGGAAAATTGTACTAGGAAATCAATCTTGATTAGAAACTCTACTTTTCCCAGGGGAAACTCTGCACAAAGAACAAAAGTATACCAGAGGGGGATGGTTGGGGTGAGAGAGTTTGTAATTTCAAGATTTTCAGACTCTCTATCTAACTCTCTCTATGCCCTCCACAGTTGTACAAGTCTTGGGCAAGTTGGGCAGAAATTTCTCTAAACTCTCTTTATCAAAAGTAAAGATACTCAAGAAAAGGAAGAGGTTGCTATAAGGCTAGTATGTATATGTGTATCTACTATTTGGGGGTGGGAAATTAGTTCTCTCTTGTTTTGGAGGAAGTCATTTAGAGAGAAAGGGTTACTTTCTCGGTTCTAGAAGTTAAGTTATTTAATGTTGCTAGCTTTCAATTCAATCAATTCCAAAGTTTCCTTCAGAGTTACCGAATTCCTGTGGTTGTTTCAGCGATCTCTCTCTCTGTGTGTCCTTTGTGTTTGAAAATGCCTATATGGAGAGAGACACACATGAACTGACTGTGATATAGCCAGTGAAGTTGAAGCTGAAATGATTCCACTGGATTAAATGATCTATGATTCGAAAAGGTTGGAGGGATTTTCAGACCAGTAGTCTGGGTCTCTTTCCGTTGTTTGGAAGCGGGTTTTGTTATAAGTTTATAGACTTTATTGTGTACTACTGAGAAAGAGGGGAAAGTCAGTTAGTTTTTGTTCATTGTTGGTTGGTTGGAGATGTTTGCAGCTCCCAGTCTAGTTGCCCAAACGAGTCTCAACAAACGTTTTTGTTCTCGGTTGTAGAAAAGTTGCTTATTCTTTTGGAAATGTTTTCTTTGGCGGCCACTGGGACTCGAGTATATTCTCAAAGTTTTTGGGGAGCCTGTGATTTTTACGGTGTAGTAATCCCAAAGCCTCTGCTAATGGCTCCTTTACATTCGTCTTTCATAATAGTTAAAGCCCGTGATACGGCTTTCAGTTTCAAATTTCAAAGTTTTCAATGAAGTGATTTGTTCACTGGCATTTAATGATGATAATTTAAATTAATGACAAACAAAATAATAGGTTACTATTGTTAATATACAGTTCGTAAGTTAGATGGTTGGATGATTTTTGGGTTCAAAAAAATCATAATTATATAATATCATACCATTGGCATTGTCCCGCTTTAACTTTTACCCTTCTTGACAATCAAGTTATGCATTTAAATTCCTCTTTTGAAAGAACTCTGGATATACGCGGATTTTACGTAGAGGATGGGCTCAAAAATCACAAACTTATTACTAAGCCCCGTATACATTCACCGTTAGGAGGAGGGGATAAAAAACCCGATGGTATTGTGTGGATGTTAAAGGAAGACACTTAAAATCGGATTTTGTGAACAAAAGGAAAGTAGATAACGAGAGCTCAGTCGCGTTTTGGTCTTTTATCGCTTTAATCAGCAGTATTGGTTCCTTGAGCGTTGAGCCTCTGAAGCTCTTATGATGAGCCAGATGATATCCATCCATCTATTACGTACTTGGATTCCACTTCTTTGTCGAGTCCTCATCATATCCTACTTACTTTAGCAGAGATAAGCTAAGCCCCCTCATCTCTCTTCTCTATTCTAATCAGAGAGGGGCGGATAGGTGAGTAGATGAAGAGTTAGATTCAACTTTTAAAAGTCTGTAGTCGAAAATTTTAGAATATCCAATACAAGACTCAATAATAATGCTGCAAGACCCAGCAAGAGATACAACACAACTACAAAGACGTTGGACGTTTAAAATAATTCATTTGAAAATACTGCTATGCTATGCGATCCCTTGTTAGACTTTTTAACCACATTCTGTGCTGTCCCGTTCTCAGATCTATTCCAGGAAATATGATAGGAATTACAAAAGCCTCTTCATATTCCTTGAAAACTATGAGAATTCCAGACCCTGCGGAGGAAAATGCTTTGGAAGCTTTCTCAGAATTAGTAGTATTTCTTTACTTGTAATTGGAAAACCCGCTTTAGTCATTAGCTTTGTCTTTAACAGATATCAAGTGGATTTGTTTAAAATCCTAGAATGACTACAGTCTATTAAACCCGTGGATTGCGGTTTTTCTTCTGGCTTCTCGTAAAAAAAGTAGCCTTTACTAATAGTAATAAATGTGGCTTGCTTTAAGAGGATCTGTATGCGATTGTGAGCTTTAATAAACTATCAAGAGATCATTATTGATGAATATTATGTTCTACCTACGTCACTTGTTTTTCTAAGGGCTGATTTTGCAAGCCTCAGGCTTACGAACTCCATCGGTAGAAAGCAATCTCGGCGAAATCATATCTTCCAGAAAAACAAACTCTAAATAAGATTATGATCAATCTACGCCTCTCTTTTGAGCAATTGAATCAGCTACGCGTCGCCTTCTGAATCGCGTTCGTTAAAACTCGTTCCTCCTGACAAAGATTACATCAGATCTAATTGGAATCCACTACGATCTAGAGCACGGAATTGCACGTACAATTACATTAGTGGATGTTTAGCTTATCAAGACTACTTGGCTTAATTAATCTGCCACTTGTATCTTTCTGCCACTTTACAAGCTGAATAATAGCTACCCTCTATCGTGACTGATGGATGAGGTTGGTTTTTTAATCTAAATTACGCAGATTTGAAAACTATTTCCAATAAAATTATTTGAGCATCAAACCAATATGTTCCTGAGTAAGTAAGCTCTAAGCGATGAGTTTTGACGCCTCCCTAATTCTACCAGATTTAAATTCAAACTCGAGGTATCCTCATATCAATAAGGTTGTCAGTCTGACACATAAATTAAGAATTGAGTCGAAGGAGCTTGTGATTGAAATTTACGTATCCATCTAAGTCATCTATTATGAGGAGATAGATATAGATTTCGAATCTACTATGCATGACATATTATTTTAAACCCCCCTCACACTATTACATCGATTCCCTTTCACACCGTTGCTGCTCTCTCGGATTCATTTATCCCTCGTCTCACAGCCCTTTTGTTCTTTTAAAGCTTCAAAAAATCGTATTTTCTTACATTTCTTCCTCCGCTGAAAGCCGAGCTGAAGTAGAAGGGTCTAGAAATGTCCTATAGACCACTACGTCAAGTATTTCAAACTATCAGCCTATCAACATGCCAATCCCGACTTGCCTTAAATTCCCGAGCTAACCTCAATTCTCATTCTTCCTTCCCTTCCGTTTATGCATTTATAAATGGATTCTCTCCTCAAGGTCCTTTGTACTCCAGTCATCATATACTCTCACCCAGCTCTCTCTCTACGTGTAGAGAAACTCCGTCCAAATCTTAAGCTAAAACCCATAATCTCCTAATCTTTTATTTTCACTTCCTACACTCGTTCACACTGAGCTGGGTCTGGATTGTATGAAGTGCAGATAATATAATTTCTCTTGAAAGGATACGGAACACTGATGAGTGAGCGGAAACGCTGGAGACGGAATGATCTCGTATTATTATTATACACGAATTTCTGCAAAATCCTCTCCTTGTACCGAATGTAAGAGTATTATCATACGTCGTGTCCTTTGGAATTCGAGATTCAATAGAGTCTAGAGAAGGGAGGGCTGATTTCGCTGAGATTTCACTACGTCTGAAAATATCAATATATCCCCTTCATATATAATATCAAAGTATAATAATGCATGTACAATTTGATGGTTCTCTTTGCTCGGAGAATGTATCTGTCATTTATTGATATAGTCAGTCCAATTTAGTAATACGGCTCAATTATGGAAGGACAATATAAGCAGGGAACCTAAATATTAAAACTCCTCGCACGCACACACCTACCCTGCAACAAGAGTATCTCCTCCGATAGTAAAATACCCGGTTAGATTTTCCCTCTGATTTCTTGGTACTTTTTATTTTATTTTTTATTCAACGGGTATAGGGAATCCTTTTTTTTAAACTTTGTTACTTCGAGTTTATCTTACTATGGAACTACGAAGGACTGGAAAGTGATGATTCCTACATAAAAGTATGAATAGAGTTATAACGCCACGTTCATGCAGGGTGCAGCTAGTAGACACTATAAAACCTGCAGGGCTCAGTAAAATCGAAATTCCACATATGAGATAAGAGAATCCTTGAATTTTCTCCTGTAGCTCTTGCCAATAGTCTCAGAGATTCAATGACCTCATAACCCAGAAAGTAAGCAAGACTAGAGAGCTTAAGACTTTGTGAGTTCTGGACTCAATCGGATGTTCAACAAGAAAAAAGGACTGGGATTCTTAAATATTATACGAAATTATAGCAAATGGAGTTAAAAAGCATCGTAGATATGTCAGAGATACGATGTACTTAACTATAAACCCAGCTGGGACTCGTGGGTTTATTTCAACGAGGTTGGAAACGGTTAGTGGTTTTCTCGACAAGATTCCAAACTCGAGGAATATCGACGACTCGAGTCAAGCCTTAGGACAGAGTTCATATATGTATCTACCCATCAGTTGTAAGTCAGTCAGCTATTTGCACAAAGTTTCCTTTCTTTTGTTGATTGAAAAGAAAATTGTGGGCAAATAGTGCGACCTAGCTGGTGCACACACAAACTTTGATCAGTACCTCTGGATCCTGCGAGGACAGGATGGATAACGAGGTTCATGGAGTTTTAGAGACAGACTGAGAATATGAAATCCGATTGGGGATTTTAATGTGACTGGAAGTTGAGGAGGATGACACTTTATTCGGCCTGTGTTTGTCCACTGTGGGTGGGCAACGAGAAAGCAAACTAGCTTCTCAAATCTTTTGAAGATATTGAATTCATGAGACCGTATAGTGCACCACATGTGAAGGAGGGGAAGCATTTTTGATGACTTTGTACTTTTTCTGCTCTGCCAAAGGATCGGGATCTAGCCTTAATTTTATGTAAATGGAGCTTATTGAAAATCTAAATCTCGCCGGGGTTTAATTTAATGAGAGACCCACTCCTCACGTCAGCATGAAACATACCTAAATGAGATTGATGAAAGGTAGGCCTATTTTATGTTTGGTTGGAGACCTCTGGGTGGACTAGACAAGTTAAGCTTTCCCTAACTTGTTATGCCCCTTATTGACGATGCAGAGTTAATTTTTAATACAAGACACTCCTTTCTGATGGAGGTTAAAAATTGTAGTTTTCATGGCCCAATGACCCTTTCAAAAATTGAATGGAAACTGAATTGCCTAACTGTCAGATACTAGACAATCAATGGTAGACCTATATATTGACCTAACAATATTTCATCCATTTCATAGTTTATGACCTAAAACGTCCGATCAAAGGGTGGGACAGTTGAAAAGAATTCCCAACTTGTAGGCCGAATACCCATCTCATTGAGAATTGAGCCAAAAAAGCCCAAGTTGGGTTTGAGCTATCGATTTCATATGAACCGAGCTAGGTGTAGCGTAAAATTGTGGGGACAGAAACGAAGACGAATGTGTGCTCATTAATTTTTCATGATAAATTGATATCCCCATGAACTCTCTCAACCAACTAAAGCAAATCCGAGTTTTTGGACTACAAAAACTTTTTCGAGACAAATAAACTGGTCGTGGCAGCAGGAAGCGGACTACGATTATTAGACGGCGGTAGAGCCCACACGATCGACCACAATTACCACCAACAAACTAGCTAATTAGACCAGAGACAACAGTGGGCTATAATTTCAGATGACCTGATTATTGATAACCCATTTTTAATCTCATAGATTTAAACCTTTATTGGTAATAATCCCTTCGTCAAATGATATTTAATTTCAGAGATTCCATCGAGTTCAGCTTGGCTACAATTAATTAAGAGATTTAGAAAATTCTATAGCGTTTAAATGCCCGTCTAGTCTAGTATGCCTGAGATGTGCTTGTGCAACTTTTCTTGAGAGTGATTCTCTGATTTTATAAATGCCATGACCAGAATACCAACTCACAGACATACACGCATTTCAGATCTTGATTCTTGACGTGGCTTGCCCTACTTAAATCTAATAATACTTCAAAAAGCAAGACGGAGTTTCACATCATATTAATTTTAATTTGCATAACTTGACAGAACGCAAGAACAACTGAACTACGCACAATTGAATAAGGTTGCATTTTTTAAATAGCAAATTCATAAAATATGATGGGCCGAGTTACCGTTTTTTACAGCTAACGCAGAATACAAAATACCTCGTTGAGTTCAAAGTCCATAATGGATTATATAGTTCATGTATAGTACAATCTACTTTACAGACTATACATTGTATTATGAGGCGATTTACGGACTTGACGAAATGCCACAAAACTTTAGACTGGAATTTTGTATTAGCCCTAGCTGGTTTCTTGTAAGTATAAAAAGGAGTTGATGAAATAGGTCCGTTTCCCCATTTTGCAGCTAAAGTCAAAGTACTTGTATGTAAATACATTTAAGCTTTTAATAATGCAATATCCATATTTTAAGACACGGACCGATTATGCGTGCAAAGTGCCGGGGTTTATAATACATGTTTTATAGTTTTATATATTAACTCGTATCTATGTACGCAGCTTCATCCTATTTCGTTTGAGGGGTAAGTGGGGCTTTTTACAGTCGGTGTATGCAAATTTTAGAAGACTTAAAGGAGAAATCCGCGTCTCGTCAAGTCTTTGTTGGCTTCTTGGAAAATCTTGACATAGTTTGCGAACAATTGGTTTAGTGGGTAGAGAGTGCGTGAATATGACACGCATTTAGAATACCAAATACCTGTTTTCGGAATAGACATGTTATTTATTTACAAGATCGGTCTCAATTTACGTTTCAGTTGTCAATGAACTTTACAAAGGTTGGGCAGAAGGGTTTAAACAATTTTGGAGTAAATTATTGAAGATCTATATGAACATAAACTGTTATATTATTAACTCACAATAGGCTCAATGGAAGCTGACATAAAGGTTAGCTTTTTTCTTGATCTCCAATTTCTTCTCCAAAACACAAAGAGAATGGCAAATAGCTTGAGGGACTTGAACTAATAAAATGGCCTTTGTACTTCCAATAACTTCTACCCTCACCAGTCGTCGAGTAGTTAGTGAAACTAATGGACGTAAACTACACAGAGTTAATTTGCTGAGGAAATACGGTTCAAACTTAATTGATCCAAAATGTCAAGAGTCGTAGAGGAAATTTCTATGCCGGAAAGTGCGAGGCTTAACTCAATTTTAGAGCCAACGCCTAGCTTACGGAAGTTTCGTAAAGAATAAATGGATTCCCAGAGAAATTAAAAGTTTCAACGGATTTCTAGCCCTGATAGCCACAAAATGTCAGTCAAATCATCTTCATCAAGCTTATCACATAATCACATTAGTCATTTCTCCAATTAAGATGTAAAAGGTTTTTTTTAGGGATAGGTCGAGGGCAATGTTTTTTAACTGCCTTAAAAACTTGTAGAAACTTACCTTTCAAATGGAACCGCTGAGACCGACCTTCCATTACAGTTTGTATCCTGTGTCTGCTTTCAAAATTGGATGCCTTGCATCTCATCTATTAAGAAAAAGGCAATCTCTGCATAAAAACCAATTCTATTTTTTCTAGTCAGGGAGCTAAATCTGCTCTATAATTCTCAAAAAAAATGTCTGTTTGTCTGTTTCACTACTCCTCGATCCTCTATAACTACTGGACAGATTTATACGCTAAATAGCTCATTCGATTTCATAGACTAATGGTAGATAAATGATTTTTCTTGCTCTCGAAGAATTCAAATCTTGAGTCTGGATCTTAAAATACGTGTCCATATGAACAGTGACCCATTTATGCGCCTAGTCAGATATTAAAAAGTAGGAAAAGCAAAATTTCTCATTCGACCTCACCACCACGGATGATATAAAAGGACTGCAATGCTACATACATAAATACTAAAGGAAACATGATGATACTCTGTCTCTATCATTATTTACTAGAATAGATTCTACGTGGCCAACGGAGAACCCCACAAGTCGAAGTCAAAAGTAATGATAGGCCCTGGGTAATAATATCCTATTTTCTATTTTTTATTACCAGAAGAATAATCCGGATACACTTGGGTATATTTCTGAGGGACGGAGAGATTTTTTATTCGGTATTTGATATTGACAACGGGGTTTTTTCTTTGAATCATTGCAAACTAAAAAAAATTGTTGGGATTCTAGAAATATTATTATCATTATTATACGCAGTAGTACTCTGTCATCATTTGGATACGTTTGAATAAGTTCACAAAGACAGTCTGGGCTGGCTGGGTCTGTATTTATACTTATTTGTACACGTGAAGCAATGTTTGCACATCTTGTTTAATTTCGTCGAGGGTAAATATTTTACATGCAAGATGAAAGGAACAGAATTTCATGGAATCGAGGCTTGGTAAACATGTCTTCTTGACATTGTTGAGCAGGATTATTAGACGGACCGTAATAGGCAGCATATTATGCACATCAAAGGCCTATAAATTTATAATTCACTTTATCAGGCAGACTAAACAACTTGGAATGCCAGTGCATGTTTAATTCGAAAATAAGTCTAATTTAAGAGATTGCAAAATCAGCTGGAAGGGCATGAACGGGCTTTTACAATGTAAACGGATGCTGCATAGGTATTTCTAATTGTTTGAAAGCATTAGTGCCCAAAGTGACGAGGAAAGTGTGAGGGAGAAAATGAGAGCATAAATTTGATTGAATGATACCCCTCATATAGTTTGAGACCCTACTAATCCATTTGATTTAGAAATGGGACTTAGAAGTTAGTAAATCCAGTTGCCATCATCATCATCATCATCATCGTCATCATGAACATCATATATGGGTCTGGAGAAGTTGTAAATTCGGCACTGACACGGAACCCTAATTTGTCTCGAGCCATTTGATAAATACGGTTGTCACATGGCGCTTTTATGCAAGAGAAATAATCTGTTAGTAATCATGTACGGCATGCAATGGAATGGCATGCAACCGCAGGAATGAAGAGATTAAAGATTAGTGATTAATGAACCTTACACTCCAAGTGTTTAATAGCTTGTTAACTCCATGCATGATTTATATCTTCAAGTATTTCCCCTCCAAATAAATCTCCACATGACAATACAACCATTTTATAACACATTTAATGAACGAAATGAGTGGGTTTGTATTTTTGTTTATCGAATTTAAAAAACAATTCCTTCCTAGTTTTAAAACCCAGTAAATCTCTCATCATTGCACACTAAACAGGATCAAAAGCTACTTTATTACAGCATGGGATCAAGAAATCCAATAAGATTTCCTCCTTGGGACATTTTAACAACCGTTAACAGAGGACAGTAATAATTTAGCTCTGTACGTGATTTAGTATTGAAACGGCTGTAAAAAAAAAGCTAGAGGAAAGGTTCACTCTCCTCAGCCTCTCCTCACGTGTTAAACATTTTCTGTCGATAGAATGCGGCATTCCTAATTTATTTCTTCTCTAGAAAGGGGGAAAGGAAAAGTTCAAATGTTCAGGCTACTTACAGCCACCAAGAAGAAGTTGAGAGTTAACCTTCGATTTATTTCCACTTTATGGCAAGTTGAGAAATCCTTAAATTAGTTAGAAACGTACAGCTCCTCGAGTCGACACCAAACCTGAAACCGAGAAAGCCAACCAAGTGTAATGTAATACTCAAAGACAATCGTAATTAAATGGTTGACGAAAACACACAAAGTTTCGAGCCCCAACTTCCGAGTTAATAACGACGACTTCCCCTCCCATTTATACATAACATGTTACGTTTATAAGTACAAGTAGCCAAACTCTGTACCTCTTTAACTCTGCTTTCTTATAATTTAGCATATGCATTTGCAGGCTTTGAAAGTTGCCAAAATATTTCCCTACACAGTTTTTACCCATTCTTACTAAAGGTATTAATTGTATACTGGAAACTAGAGCAGAGCCCAGTTATCCATTCCAGCCTTGTAAAGCCGATACGATACAATCTTCTCTTATTACCTACACTTGATACACACAATAGAGTAGCTAGTTGTTGTAATCCTAAATTGTTTTCCTCCCATCCACTTTCCACCCTTGAGTCAACAAGGACTTAAGCCGATCTCTTAAAAATAAATGAGTCTCACTTTTCCCTTTCCTTACTCGTATTCTTTATTTCGTGCCATTGCACACAAAGCCTGGAAAACTCCCGACCGCTAACTCTTCTATCTCGAGGTTCGGAACTAGTCAAGGCCCGGTGCATCCCTATAAGGACAAAGCGTGCGTGGGCAGATCTCTAGCTAGTAGGTATCATGCTTTCTCCATCACAGATCCCAGATCTTTGTACTTACACTTGGGTTCACAATACAAAATACAAGCTGCCCTAGTACAAACCGAGGAGATAAGATAAGAATGGGATTTATCCCATAGTAAAACTCCATGTTCAGAGTGGTCTTGAAGGCGGATAAGAGTTGATGTTGATAGTATAAGAGTTGTTCTTGCTCGGGTCGGTCCGAGGTAATTTGAACTGTCTGCAAGGGGAAGGGAGTGTTGAATGCTACCCGGAGAAAGTTTAAGAAAAAACTGGGCATTAGCAACCATACCAGACCATGCCAACTTTGATAGCCGGGACCATTGGCTCTTGTATTGCATCCTGAGTTCTGACTGCCCGATCGGATAATCGATTGTCCGGGTCTCTCTTTACCTACTGTTGTTATTCTAGGGAGAAGTAAGTAGCAGTAAGGAGTCGTTAGCTGTAGCTCTAGCTGAGCCTATAGTCGGGAACGAAGTGCAGTATGTTGTGGGACTGGCCGGTGGCCAGTCCTCGTATAGAACCTTCGCAGTAAAGCACAGGAGCGTGTACATCCTCGTTTTTCCGGTTACTTTTTCTATTATCCAATCCATCTAAAGATCTAAACACCCCGATTTTCTATTCTATGTCATTTCGGAGCCGAAAAACTTACTGCTTGTGACTGTGGACAATGACATATAGATATGTACATATATCTTTGCATCTATGCGTATAGTATGACCTCCAATCGAGTATTCGAGTGACACGTAACAAAACAACATTCAACATCTTTCAGCCCTCTCAGCCTGTCCATTTTGCCAATGGAAATGGTCCATTGGAAAAATACAGATAATAATATATCTAAAAGCATCTGCTGTCTCTTGGTCAGCTCCATCAGAGTATAAAAAAATTCGGATCCAAGTGTGTGTATAAAATGTTATCGGGAAGAAAGATCTGAACTAACATACCCACCTTCATTTGCCTTCCTTTCTTTAACTCTGCAGATTTGCTGGAGAGTTGTGCGGCTTTTTCCGGACTTTTGTTAGAACCTGAGTTGAGGCAGGAGAAAATCCTATTTTATCCAAGTACTTTTTTTTCATGTTCCCAGTACACATACTCAATATAAAACGAGTGTCCTCATATACACCTTATATTTTTACCCATCGGCTTTTGGGAAGGCTATAAAAATACTATCGTTGACATCTCACCTCTCTTGATTATAAGATTTCATGAGAATAGATGGAATACATGGAGGCCTCTCTTAACGTACGTACTTTCTGGTATCAACTCAGAATCTTAACTCTCTACTAGTCCTTACAGTTCATTCATACTTGACTAAAATGTAGAGAATGGATTTGCTAGATTTGAAAGAGCGAAAGATGACTTTGCTACCAGAGGGATAGATTTATAATGAGAGAAGGGGTCCTCCTGAAATATATAGTACTAACCCACCCGCTGCGGGGCACGGGTAACTTGGTAAAGGCTACTATTATCTTACAGGGCATTAGCTCGTGAGTTTTAGTGGCTACAAAGACCCGGGTATTAAACGGGCTGGTACATACGCCCTGACTCCTGAGGTATAATGATGAACGACATCGACAAGGAGATTAGTCGACCTGTTCTTCCACATCCTAGATTCTAGATTTTATTAGATCCTCTCTGCACTCTGTGGACCATCGTACAAGGACCGCGCGTCTTCGTCATTACTTTAGGCCAAAGAGATAGTTTATGGGCTCGGAACAGTTGGGATAAGTCAGTCAGTATTCTCAAAAGGGACATGGATTGTAGTCGTCGCTTCCGTTCTCTGGATACATTATTATAGTGAGAGGAGAGAGAGAGACAAGAGACGGGATGAAAAATGTCTATTTTGCCATTAGTAGACAAACATCTCGTATCCCATCCACCATCGGGCAACTCATTCCGAAAACCATTAATTTCCCCTACCTCTCGTTCCAACCCTTCACGTATTTTTACTAATTGTCCCAAATCAGACTAGAATGTAATTAACGTCACGGGGGAAACTTTATTAAACCGTGAATTGCCTCCCTCTTGAATTATTACTCTTTTACACTAACAAACTCAATGAGAACTTTCACACATTCTCAGCTCGACTCAAACTGCCAGAGTCGGCCGGTTTCAGTTTCAATAGGTGATTATTACTTTTACGAGCCCCTTTTTTTCCCCCTTCGACCAGTTGAGAACAAAGAAATTCTTCTGTCTACAGCTCAAGCAGCCCAAATTAATCCATATAAGGATAGGTAGGTAGCATTGGTCTTGATTTTAAAATTATATTAGTCTGAAGGCTGCACAGCAGAAGATTGGAAGTTAAAAAACCATTTGAGATTTTTAAAACAGTTGAAAAGTATTGGCTATTGCTGCCAGTAATATTAACATTGGCGTAAGTGTGAAGGCTCTCTCCCTTATTTCAGTGTTATTAATTTATGACCAATATGACCATGAAGACTTGCTCAAACTCAATGCTGTAGCAGTACGAAGTTATTTTTATTCAATTTGTTCAATTCAAACCACCGGGTAGCCTGGAATGAATGATCGATAAGCTGCTATTTTCACTAAAAATTCTCATCAAACTTTTGCACGCAATGCCTCTCAAAGAAAGACAGAAGGAACTAATCGATTAATTGAAACTAAACTTTGTTTGTTTTGAATAAGTTTGCTATGCAAATATTGAGATTCAAGTTGGCAAGTACTCTGGAAGAAAATAAAGACCACGACTCTTGTATTTGATTAGGACTTGGATGAGGAAGAGCCGTAATTTCAGCCATTACCTCAATGACAATAATATCAATACTAAATAATAATCCCTACCTACATTGTCCCTAATGTGGCGGTCTTTTGGCTTTAATTTTGAGCGCCCCCCGTAACGCCAGATGCTATTCAATGATGATTAAAATAATTGTACAAGAACTATAGCCACCAAGTACCTACAAACTGTGAGGTCATCATAGCCTCTAGTTTCGTCCTATGTTGACTCCAAGCCATTAGTATTAGAAACGGCATCTAAACTGCGTAGGCTTATGGATCATTAACCGAAGATGCGAAATATATTCCAAGTACAAATAGAAACCCCCTGGCGGAGAAGTTAACAATACAATTTCGACATTTAGAGCCCCCACAACGTCTATATATAATTCAGCAATGTGCACACAATCATCTGCGATCCCCTTAAAGTCTGGAAGCATGAAGGATTAGAAGTCAAGCCAGGAAAAAGTCTCCCACCACTCCCAACCAAAAGATATGAGGGGGAGTGGCCTATTGGAGTTTTCGACCCTAAAACACCGTTCCATGTCTCAAGTTTCAGAGAAATATTTCACAATTTGGTGAGCAGAGTAATAACAAGCCATTAGGAAATCATTATACCCTCATTGCAAAACTTGCTCGGTTAAATTAACAATAATTCATATTTTATATCCCATTTCATATTTCATCCTGGATATTAATGCATATTGTATTGCAGTGGTTGTGTCCTGGTTGGGTTCCCAGAAAATTTTCGGATCCCTGAACAATGACACCCTGATAATTTAGCAATAATGGCCCACTATCCTCGCTATCCTGGGTTCTCGGGTATTGCACACAGTGAAGCCTACTTTCTCCAAGAAATTACACTACCCGTGTCAGCCCGTATCGCGAAACCAAATTGACTAAATAAGGTTTCGCTAATTGTAACAACCAATTTCAGGCTGTAAAGCTAAAAAATTAAGCTAAACCTCCACCAGCAAGTAAATCAGTTAGGCTCTTACGGCTAAGGAAATTCCGTGTGTTTTTTCTCTCCAGCAAAGCACATAGTTTTGTAGGTCGTCTTTTACAGATAATGAGTTGCCTGGAGCCCGTCTCGCTGTCGTGAAATGATGTAGAGCCATTAGCTACACAGATCTGCACATTGAGTTTGTACTAAGGGAAATGGGGGTGATGCAGCTTGTAGTTGGAGGCATAAATATAAAAAAAGTGACGGAGAGAAGAAGCTTTGAAATGAGATGCAAATTGCATTAGAGACACAAGAGGGAAAGTTCCTCAGACTTTATAGGTGGGGGATTTACTATTCATAAAATTTTAAATTTCTCTTTCCTCCACCGAATTTGGAAGTAAACAATTTACGAGTTTTTTTCGCCATTCCCTAGCACTTCTTTTGCGCTAGAACCCCACGTTGATTGTTACCAGGTGGGCTAATAACATTTTCTCTAGGTATCTGGCATATTGGGATATGGACATGGGAGGGTGTAATATTATAGCCGACAAGAACTTTCAATCTTGCATTCGGTATTAGATGCACTTGTACTTTCAAGTGTCTGAGGATGCAAGACAAAAAAAATCAGGCGATGTAAGGGTTTTAGTTTGCAAGGGAGACCAGGAGTCTCGGCTCATTAGCATACGTAGCATATTTAAAATTCTTAGCTCGTAATTGCGAAAAAAGTTTAGACGGGTTTTCACGTTTAGTTACTTTATACTAGAGTTGACTTGGTCTAAATTATTTTTCGTTGAGATAAATTAATTGGCATAATTCAGACCCCGGAAGGGTACGGAATTTCGACAGTAAGTCATGAAAGAAAATATTTTTCTTGACCGAGTGAGCTGAGACGACTAAGGGTTTTATTTTTACATGTTATGTACGTTGTAGGTAATTAGGTTTCTAATTTTTCTCAGCTATCCAAAATCCAATATTTTAAAACCAATTTCCCAGGAGAAAACATGGAATTTCATCTAAGCACCCTTCCCATCAAGCCTAATTATTTTTTAAGTACAATTCGATAACGGGATCTTCACTACAGAAAAAAATCCATCACCCACATTGTCTCCGAGTAGTTCACACGATACGACCCCCCGACTTCGTTCCATAGTACAACGTGTTTTTTATATTGCCCTCCATAAGTACTCGCACTACCATAATCTAAACATTAAGAGCTGGTGGCATGAGTGTGTTTGAGAGTTTGCGGTGTCCTGTCCTGTGTTAATTTCGTGTTTTTTTTAAAATTATTTATCCCATCTCGCCAATTTTTTTTTAATCGATGATATTAATGAGGAGCTATCAAATTATAAAAAATATCTCGGAAAATATCTACCATTTAATCACAATTCACAATTACCTAAATAACATTTAAAATAATGCAGGGCAGGATAGGAGAACCTTTTTTACTGACCACCACCCTTTTGAACCTTTTCT
>JAQFYM010001718.1:0-30016 GCA_034694785.1 Agrenia bidenticulata | reverse complement strand
TAATCCACTGTGTCGTAGTGGAGTTATTATTATTATTATTTACAAAGGGAAAGAGCGGTGAAGAATTAAGGTCTTAAACGGTTATTTTATCCTTTTAATCGCACATAGCGAAGCTTCACCTAAGTTTTCCTTTTTTGGATATAATTTTTAAACATTGTTAATTATTCAACAACTCCAACATCTTATTATTTCGATCAACTAATCAATGATAATTTCGAGCTAATTTCGATTTCCTAATCTCATCGTTCTTAAACTAAAAAGTAGACTTCAATAGAAAAATTCCTTACCATATCCGTTCCATATACTTCAGTGTTCATTTCAACTTCCCAATAATGATGGTGTCCTAGTTTGAATGGTATTTTTCCACGGACAGCCCCAGTTCCAACACTAAATCCTTGTGGATTGAATAAAACATTTTTTTCACTATTTTGAAACACACAAGAATGTCCTCCGTCCCACTTCCATTCATAGCCTGAAAAAAAACAAATCAAAATGAAAACCAAATAACTATGTGGCTTCATGAGAAACACTTACACTCTCTTGGACGACAGCAACAAACAGACGAGCACTCACATTCCCAAATCCCTTGAATCGGCCCCATGTCTTCTTCTTCCTCAAGCTCAATTCTTTCAGAACTGGATGGATTCTCAGGAAGCGGTCGGTTGAATATCAGATGGTTCGTACCCCCGTCCCCTTCTACTAGAACTGCGGACCCATCGTCAAGTACATTTCGTTCTTCACCTTGATTACGATGAAATTTCTCAAGAAATTGTTTGTGCCGCCTATAGTCGAATCCTAATAGTACTCGTTCCCTAAAA
The DNA here is from genome assembly GCA_034694785.1 of Agrenia bidenticulata. Classification (NCBI taxonomy): domain Eukaryota; kingdom Metazoa; phylum Arthropoda; class Collembola; order Entomobryomorpha; family Isotomidae; genus Agrenia; species Agrenia bidenticulata. The sequence goes on along the minus strand of JAQFYM010001718.1, from coordinate 29,198 downwards.
TCTTGAGACATTTTAGTCGGCAAGACAATAATAAAGGCACAAAGCGGATTGCGGATTGCGGAGGTGTAAAAATTGGAGTTAAGATAAATATCCCGGTTATTTAGCAGGTTCAGGATTCTAGTTGTTGACAAGGTTGCGGATGTAGACACACTTACAATTACACTAAAAAACTTACTCAGAGAAACAGTGACTCAAGTTACAAAGATCCTTGCAGTCCTTTTATGCTCTACTTTTTTTTGTAAAAAGGCCTGAAGGCTTGAAGATGGATGCAAGGATCCTAATTTGTTTGTATGCAAACAAGAGGATTTTAGTTGGAGCAAGACATTTTACATATAATTTCAATGCAAATGATGACATTTCATTATAATTCTTTTCAAACAAATGGTGACGTCACTCGGTAACAACACCATCTCACTTTCATTTGATCTTTTTAACAACAAAAAACAACAATTTCAAACAATTAATTAATTTAGCATTTTCATTTACTTATTTATAGCAACCAACGTAACCACAGCTACTAATTATAAACAAAAAACATTATAAATAAAAAATCTCTTAAAATGTATTTTACTAATAGATTTTTTGGTCAATCATCAAAATTTTTTTTACATCTTGTGAAAAAATTGTTAGGCTTTAATAATTTTCATAGAAATTTATTTTTCATTCACAACTTTTTATGGAAATCGATTTTAACCGTTCGATTTCTGTTGAAATTTACCGTTCGTTACGTCCCCGTTCGGGCTCATACCTCTGTCCGTCTGTCTGCACTCGACGATAACTCCCGATGGAGTATGGTATTTGGGCAAACATGTTTTTATTAGTTGGTTTTTAATAGTTTGGATGGTAAAAACCATCTAGCAGGTGATTTTTGACCTTACATCTCATGAACTGTATGACTTAAGGTCACAAAAAAAATGCATGACCGTGATGAAATTCCATTTTATCCGAGTAAAATTACAGCTAAATTCCGTCAATTTAAAATCTTTTCCCAAGGGTTTTTAAAAACATTTGAATATATTTTACTAACACGAAAAATGAATAAAATTAATAAGACAATAAAGGTTATTTTTATCTCATGAACTGTATGACCTAAGCTCAAGAGAGTAACAAATTCATGATCGTGTTGAAATTCCCTTTTCTTAGAGCATGTCCATTTGAATATTAAATATACATTTTATTACCACTAAAAATAAATAAGATAAATAATGAAAAACATTAGTGTTTAAATTTGGGTCCAATGAAAGAGAGTAGAACAGGAAGAAAGATGAGTCCATGTGTAGCGCCGATGATGACGATGGCAAGATACATTCTAAAATAGAAGACTCTGAATATTTGTGATTTAGCGAATCCAAGTACAATGATGCCACCGAATTTAGTTAAAGTGATTCCACTTAAAACAGAGCTTCCCATGTTAACTAATGAATCGCGTGCCCGACTTTCTCTTGTTTTTTCCATACTTACTAAATAAGCATGGACTAAATGTGTACAGAATTCAACACTTATTCCAACGGCCTGTTAAAAATTAAAAAAGTGTAATTATATGTTAAATGAGAAAAAGTTTTGTAATGTAAAACTTACCATGACAAGATTGACAAGAGAGACGGCGTTGAGTGAAATGTTGAAATGGAACATGGCAGCAAGTAGATTGACGATGATGAGTATGATGTTGATGATGACGATGATAGCGGCGGATAAGTTGAATCCGGTAAGTATATAAACGACAAAGAAGATGCTAGTGATACTGATGGCTAATGATTTGATGGTATCCTGCCACATGGTAAGATATTGTTCATAAAAGACATAAAAGATAGAATATGGGAAAACGTTATGTTTTTTGGTATTGCTACCCTGGTTAAGCATGTTGGTAATATTGAGAGCAATTTCTCGTGCCTCCCTCATAGCATTTGTATAGTCAAGTGAAGTTTTAAGTATGGTATGATAAGTCATGAAATAACTAGCTTTGACAGTGTTATTAATAATATTGACTGCATTAGAAAAAGCTGCATGGCCACCCTTGGGACAATCTTCATTAGGATTATCATTCAAGAAAAAAGAAAGATATTTTTTAAAATCTACAGGGACTAATCTACTATGATTTAAATGTATATCACAGGATTTACATAATCTACTTGACCCTGTATTTGGACAAAAACTACCATCTACTTTATATTCTTTACAACAATTATCATTTCCTGACCAATCCAAATAATCATCTATCCAACTACTAGGTGGTTTCGCTATATATGTTCGATTACTTAACTTACTAGCTGAAAATATCTGACTAACTAAACTATATGGGTTTGAACCTCCCCTTAACTTATCTTGACTTTCATAATCTTCATAATCATAATCAACAGATTCTAACACAAAATATACTGGTGGTCCAACCGACAAGTAACTGTACATCCCTCTGCAAATTTGACAAATTCAATTATTGATTGATTGACTGATTTTTTTTTTTTTTTTTAAATTTTCTTACTTGAAATAGTTGAGAACGAAAGAATCTTCAGGCATTGATAATTGTTGATCAAGTCCGACATCAACTTGACTAATGACGGCCAAACTTGAACAAAACCATCCAAAGAAAATTACAAGCACTCCTGACCTTACCCAATACTTGAACAAAAATGGGGCGTAACATTTCTTAAACAATTTATACAATAATCCTTCATCACGGGATTTATCACTTTTTACTCCTTTTATACTGCAAAACAACAAAATTTTCAATTAATCTATGCGAAAACTGCTCATAAAAAAGTGCTCATAAAATGCGAAAAGTATACCAACAAAGAAGATCGAATCGATTTGATGATTCCCTGTCTGCATCGATGGCCATGAGTGAAACGAAGCAAGTGATTTGTAGTATGAAATCGAGTAGTAAAGCCATCCCGGCATAAAAAGCGAAAGCTTTGACAGCGGGCATATCTGAGAGCCCCCCCAAGAAGAAACAAGTAGATTCAGAAACACTTGATAATAACATACTTGGTCCAACTTCACCAACAACTCGACCGATATGATCACATGTCCTTTCTTTATCCAACCGGGGTCGCCTTTGATAAGTTTGTACTAGTATGAAAATATTATCTACACCCACTGCCAACACTAGAAATGGTATCACTTCAATTATTATCAATGTTGCTGGCATTCCTAGGTAACCAAAAAATCCAATAGAACCACACACTGAACTTAACACTATCAACACTCCAGCTAATCCCAACGTTATCTTGCTCTCAATCTAAAACAAACAAAAAACAATTTAGATAAGCACAAGATAAGCAATAAAAGATGGACTTACCAAAACTCTAGAGAAAGAGTTATATTCCCCGAGGCTGATAGAGATGTATATGAACATGATAAGATAAGAGATGAGTACGGTTGATATTTCTCCATGTGATTCACGTTCAAGTTCATCTTCGATTGATCTTTCAGAGTTGAAAGCTATTTTGACCCCATCGGGTATTGTTAAATTCTTAAGAAATTGTATATAGCTTTCTTCCCAGTCTAAGGCCATGTTATTTTGATTTCTTTGATAATGATTATTGACGACATAAGTGATGATGAAAGTGTTTGCATCTTTATAGTTTGGATTGTTTCCAAGTTGCTCTCCTGGTTTGATGAATCCACCAAGGACGACAGAAGGATCGATAGGCCCACCATAAGACCCTAGGCAACTTAAATGTAATTGTGTTGAATCTTTTGGACTAGTTGGATTTGAAGTACAAAATTTTAAATGGTCTAAATAATTGTCACCGTCAATAGTTTTCTCAATATTTCCAACATCAGATTGCCAATATTCTAATGGGCTAAAAATTGTACAATTATTATTCACTGGTGACAATGGCTTGTAACAAATATCAAACAATGACGTTCCATTTTTACCAACTAATTTCAAAATACTTTCTTGTAACCCAAGTACAAAATATATAAACTCTTTGTTAAATGCTGGCCCAAACTTTTCCAAACCTTCACTTGTATTATGATAAACTGGGCTATAATCTAATGCAGTTATTATCAACTGCTCTGTACGGTAAAATGGCTCGAAATTTATATCAAATTTCTCTTTCTCGATTCGACTACGACTTGACGAACTTGCCCATAATTCTACTGGGTTCGTCGTTATCACCAACTCTTTTATACCACTTGCTAATAACAATGTCAACGTTATCATAGGGAGCATCGTCTTCCATGGGTGACCAGCTGCATATGTTCCCCAACGGGTGAAAAAGATTTTCATACATAAATCAAATCTTATTCCCAACTTTTCTATACATGATGCAGGTGGCACTTCTCCGTCTTCAGGGGCTGCAAAAAAAAAATTTCAAATGATTTAGTTTTTTAGATAAACATTCTTCAACCGGAAAATTAGGTCAAAAAAAAATAGAAAAGTAAAAAAAAAACTGTACCTTGAATGAGAGTGATAAAGATGATGAAAACGGCTCCGATGAAGAAGACGATGGTCATGATGATATGATGTGCATTTTGATTGAATATGATCCAAGGAGTAGGTAAAGGTTTAAGATGTGGAGCAGCAGGGCAAGCTTCGATGCAGTCGACACAAGAGCAAGGTTCAGTTAACCCGGGTGGAATTTCCGAGCAATGATAAGTTGGAGGATTTATTGGTGATAATTCCGTAGTAGTGTCATTTATATATTTATAAATGATATCAAATGGGCTAAATCCATTTGTTGTTGAGCCCATGTAATCATACCATCTTTCTGCTGTACAACGGTATGAGCCCCATGGCCCACACATAAAATCCATCGCTGGACCATTCGTACTTGACATTATCACATTCTTACATGAATTATACGTCTCTTCTACGTAACTTTTACTTATCAACGATGACAACTTGTACACCATCGGCTCAGCTGAAAATTTAACAAAAGATTTTTATTTTTAAATGAAATTTTGTTAGAAATTTTGACCCTTTAAAATAGAGGCTGGTGAAATAAAAAGTTGATGTACCTTTGTCATTGTAGACGATGTTAGTGGCGTTGAGAAACTCGGCTTGATTAGGGCTGCAAGCGATTTGGCAAAAAGCTTGTCTGAAATTGTAGAAGCATGTTGGACATCTTCCAATGATAGTTTGAGGTAGAGCTAAATTACTAACCAAGTCAATGACTTGATCAGCTGAACAACAAAGGTCAGCACCGTGTTCTTCAATCAATTCTGGACAATATAATTCCAACGTATGTAAACTTGCGATATCTAAACGCTTTGGGGGGCCTGTGTAATGACAATTCAATGTGTGACTTGAATCATCTGGTGATACACCACAATGTCCATACATTACACATGAACCGGACAGCGGGCTCAACTGCAAAAATTAAAAAATTAACAAAATTTAAAATTTTTATTACTAATATTTTACGAAAAATTTTGTGAAAAAAAGTTTGTTAAAATGCAAAAAACTTACGGTGGTAGTAATTTCTGCATAATTTTGGCAGAATAAAGAGATGAATAAAAAGAGTAAAGTTTCCATGGTTCCATGAGTTAAAAGTGTTAAAAGTGAACTAAAACGCAATATATAATTTGTTGACTATTTATCCTTTTGACAAGGTAAGCAAGTTTTACCCAAAACCGCCTCGACAAACTTTTAACTGTGTGTGGTTGGGGCACCATGAGACAACATAAGGTCAACCACTTCAATATAACCTTTACTTACCGGAAATCATTTCCGGGGTCATTGCGTCATCATCTCATAAGTTAAGGGAATTTTTATTAACATATACGATTTCCTAGAATCCTTGTGTGTCCCTTGAAATATTTCTAACATAACCCTATTTTCATATCTGAATTATCCGATTATATCTCTTGTATTAACTCAACAAACGTGCGTGCAAAATTTCATCAGAAAAGTTTTAAGAACACAGACATTATATAATTTTAGTTAATCTCTTAAAATGTATTTTACTAATTGATTTTTTGGTCAATCATCAAATTTTTTTTTGCATTCAATGAAAAATTTAATCTTCAATAATTTCAGCATTTCAAACACTTTCACCTTTAAAACTTTTTTAAACTAGAAATTTTATGCATGAAGATGATTAATTTTTAACCCGTTCGTTAGGGCTTATTACCATTGTCTGTCTGTCTGTGCGCCTGATTTACTCACAAAAATGTTGACTTCACTAAATTTTACACACAATAAGGTCTTTGAAAGAAAGGCAAAGTTTGAATATGGGTTAAAATTACCCGTGTGGATCGATTAACCAGTGGGACAAAATCTCTAATATGATTATGAATGCTTCATTTGAAATGTTATTTATGAATAAAAATGAATGCAAATGAAAAGAGTTTGCTAAGAAAAGTAACTTTAATAATATGCCACGGTAAAAAAGATCACAGTTGATATTTTAGATGGTGAAAGGGACTCCAGTATTTCCAGTCCATGGATATTGTTGAGGACAAGTCTGACAAGTTTTCATGTAACGGACGCCAGACTTGTGCCATAAATTACAAACTTTTGGATGATTACATCTTGGTGGGCGGATCTAAAAACAAAAACATTTTATTAAAATTATGGTCAAAGGTCAAAGGTCACTTAAGGTTAAAAACCGCGTACATTATTGTTGTTATGGCAATTATTGAAAGGTTCAAAGTTGTTGATTTTGTTGTTTGGTGTAGGATTTCTGACCCATTGAATAGTTTGCCAATTTGTAACGAGCCAAACGTCATCCATAGAAACAAGCGTGTCAAGAAATGCTTCAAATCCTTCTTTGTGATGCGCTTGCGTAAACCAGGCAGCGTGGTAATATAATCCTATTAAAAAAATTTAATTATTGTGCTTATCATGAATTGCTTATCATTACTTACCGAAAGGAGCCCTGTTTGTAGTGTAATGTCTTTCGAAATTTTTTGCAAGCATTTGGTAAACACCTTCGGCTGTTGGCGGATTGGAACATGCGTCACCCATTGAACAGCGGCCTCCCTAAAAATTATTTTAAAAATTATTTTTCCCCCTATCCCTGTTAATTTAACATGGGTGAGAGAGCAAGATGTGTGACCTTAAGATCCTGCCACATGACCATTGGTACTTCCCAAACTCCGGGATAAGATTTGGTAGGGCATGGTGGTATCATACAGTCATGGAATATTTTGTAGTCTAAAGTGTAAGGATAACTTGGTGGTCTGTTTTCATAGACGGGCATTGATGAGTCATATGTAAAATTTGCATCATGAAGCATCTTGAACATGTTGTTACCACCAATCGCTAAAAAGGGCGCACGCATGCCACGAACTTCAGACAATTTTACACCACCGTACGCTGACAATATCTCACGTTGACCGTTTATCTCTTTCTCCCATTTCTTTGCACTAAACGATTCTCCAAAACTGTGACTGCAAATTTTAAAAAAAAATGTCAATAAAAATAATAAATAAAGGTCAATAAACTTTTATAAAAAATGTCACTAACGAAACGGAATGGCTTGCAATTTCATGACCATCAGCAGCTAAATTTTGAACTTGTGAGTAATCTGTCCACTCATGAGAAACATAGAAAGTAGCAGAGATTGGACACCCGTTAGGATTTTTCCTTCCTTTTTCGAAAAGGTCACGATAAAGATTTTTGTTAAGGTCATTGACCGAGTCATCAAAAGTAAGTACAACAAGTTGTGGTGTATCTTCTGGTCTTAGTCCACCTGGGATTTCTTTACCACCGCAATTACAATCGGGTAAAATACAAGAATCTTTACGGCATTTTGACGCTGGGGAATTTGCCAACGGCGTTTCATACACGTTCAATGGACGTGACGGCAAATCAAGATAAACGTCACGGACAGGAATGGATTTTATGTCCAATTGAGACTTGGGCTTCAATGTTGGACGGTTATTATTATTAGTTTGAGTGCGAGAGCGAGTGCGCGGCTTTACCGTCGTTTTAACCGTTGTTGTTGTTGTAGGGCGGCGCGTGGATGTAACAGGAGCAGCAGAGTATGGCTTGTAATCTTTAAAACAGGAGTTAGTTAACTGCTACAATAATTATTTTTAAGATAAGCACTTACCGACGTCATCTTCTATAGCTTGGGAGTTATCATCATAGACATAATATGTATCATCATTATTCACATTCTCATACACATATGATGCCGTGTTATTCGCTGGTGTATTCGCTGCATAACGCTGATTCAAATATTCTTCTGGTTGCGGTTGTTGTTGTGGGTAGTCCTGGGCCGTATACTTACCCGCAGTTCGACCATTCACTGACCTGCAATTCAAGTTTTTTTTACATTCTTTATTCGCAGTTTTTTGCATTTTTAAAGAAATTTTGCATAAAAATTAAAAGATTTTAAAATTATTTTTGCAGAAACTAATTTTGCGAAAAAATTAATTTGCACTTTTTACATATTTGCAGAACATTTTTGCACATTTTTGCATCAAAAAATTTTTGAATTTTTTGCATCAAAATTTTTTTGAATTTTTTGCAAATTTTTTGCAAATTTTTTTTAATCATAATTTTTGCAAAATTATTTTTTTCGCAAATTTTTATTTGCACAATAAAAAGTGTGTGTTGAAATACCTTGTTTGAGTGTAGTTAGTATTGTCATCGTCGTCGTCATAGTAATAATAGTCATAATTGTCGACAAGATTCTGACTAGAATGTTTTCTTGTATTTGTAACTTGTTTTGGTATTTTTGTGGTCGTTTGTAATAAATAATTATGTAGACTTATCGATGGACTTTTCAAGGGCCGTACTCGTTCCAATCCTCCAACAAACGGCAACGGGCCTTTACCCCATACCACATTTTCTTTCAACCTATTATCATAAGGTTTTACCCATGTTTCTACCCCTCCTCCCCCTGTTCCTCCAATACCCCCACCTACTCCTCCCCCTCCTCCCCCTGTTCCTCCAATACCCACACCTAACCCAGTTCCTCCCCCACCACCCCCCCTGAAAGTGATATGAGGATTGATGAATTTGAAGTCAGGTCTGTTTGTAGTTCTAAGGTCAAGTGGATGAAGAATAGTAGAGTAAGTTGGTTTGATATAATAATTAGGTGGATAAATGAATCCCCCACTGCTACCCCCACTGCTACCCCCACTGCTACCCCCACTGTTAAAGTTTGATCTTTTTTTCTTAAAATGAATAGTTGGTCTTTTAATTCCTCTTAACTTGTCAAGAAAATTTAATAATGTCGATCTTTTTCTTCTTCTGTCAATGTCAAAAAAAAATTGTCATAAAAAAAAAAAAAAAAAAAAAAAAAAAAAAAAAAAAAAAAAAAAAAAAAAAAAAAAAAAAAAAAAAAACAATTAAAAAACCCACCTCCCTTGTAGTTCGAAATGTTTGTTATCCTCTTTATAGTTTGGTAGATTCCCTTGATAAGATCGTCCAGTTCTGCCGTTGTTATTAATTTGTTGATTATCCTGGTTGGCGATGACATGTGAAAGTTGTGAATAATTCTCGATTTTGATTGGTTTATAAACATAATTTGATTCAGTTGTTGACCTAACACGTTGAGGTTTAGATGAAGAATCTAAATTATTTCTTGCTAATGTTCCATTGTTACAATAAACGTTGCGGGGCCAATCACATGTCTGCAATTCGTGTGAATACATCAAGCCACCTGTGCATGACTCCAATAACGCTCCTCCAAATACACACACATAATATTGACTACAATCTAACGGGTGACCAAAATAACCAAACTCTTCAGGACATACAAAGTCTTCTTTTTCTACTACAGTGTCGTACTTTATACCTGCAAACAATATTAATTAAATTAAGACATTCATGGGAACTATGTGAAGAAATCTGTCTGAGAAATCTCTCAAAGAAGAAGAAAACAATTTTCAGAGTTGAGCAAGCAAGTATGTTTTTAGGTCAAGGTTAACAAACCTTCTCATTAAAAACAATTTTCAAAAATTTCATGAAAATTGTTTTTCAACAAAAATCTTTTTTTTGGAAATTTTTTGGAAATTTTAAAATTTGTAAAAAATTATTCACTTAAAATTTTTAAATATTGCGAATTAAAATTAGTAACTATTATTTATTGCACAAAATGACGCAAAAAAAAAATGTCCATGAAATAAACTGCGCATGATTGATTTTCATGATCACTGGATTCCACTTATGAAAAACTTTTAAATTCACAGTTTTCACTTAAAAATTTGTTAAAATTTTGAAAAAAAAAATTCTCTTCTTCTTTGAATATTTATGGAACACGGTTAATGAAAATGGTATGAAAAAAAGATTTGAAAAAGTTTCAAAAAATGAAAACTCCTACCTTGAGAAGAATGAAAAAAGATGATGAAAAAGGTAAAGAGTAACATTGTAGATGTTGTATGTTGAGAAAGAGAGAGGTAACTGAAAAGTAAAAGGGAATCCTTTCACAAAGGTTTATTGCTTAAGAAGTTTTGCTCTAGATAGTGAATGTTGGGCGTTACCTAAAATGATATACACAGAGACAACGCCTAAGAGATATGTTCCGGTTTGTGGCCAAGGTTAATATTTCAAGGAGATTCTCAGATTTTATTTTCTTGAGCATAACATGAGACTAAAATGGTTTTAATAATAATTTACAAGCTTTTTTCGATTTTGATGAGTTCCAATATTCCATCCTGCATTTCCTTAACAGCTTGGAACTCGGTCAATCCCAAACGACGCTTGTTCGAAATATCGTAAATACCACCTTCAGCTTCTGTATGCTCACCACGAGTCCCTCGAACTTGCAATGAATACTTTCCTGCCGTCTCTTCCAATTTCTCGTAATTTGCTGCCAATTTAGGAACTTTTATGTGAACTGATGCTCGAATCGTCGTTCCCAAATTCGTTGGGCAGAATGTCAAAAAACCAAAACGATCAGAACTACTAAACGGCAGCGTCTTCTCAATTGCATTTGCTCCTGTTTACATATTCATATTCAATTTTTTTTTCATTGCAAAAAACTATTAGAAATTTGCAAATAAACAGCAATGTAAAAAAAAAGTCATAAAAAAACGTACCAGCGACCATTCGCCTGTAAACAGCTCCAAGATCTCCTCCCATTTGCATGGAGATGATTCTGAGATGATCTTCTTCATTGACCCAGATGAGGAAAGTTTTGTCATCATTGTGGAAAATTCCTCTTCCAACTGGCCAGTACCTTTAAAAAACATTGATAAGCACAATCATGATAAGATAATGATAAAAAGTGAAACTAACCGACAAGCATTGGCGGCTTGAAGGAATCGATCCCCCTCTTTGAAAAGGAAATGGTCATCGATAAGTTTTTGTTGTACATCTTTGGTCATTCCAGCAAGTGGATAGTAAGTTCCTTTAAGTTCTCCGGTGATGTTGCTAAGGATTGGTGAAACTTTAGATTCCATTTCTTTGTATTGGACTTCATTAAGGCAAGGGTTGAATGGATAGCCAGCCAATGAACGTCCACATCGTACACGAGTAGAGACGACGTATGACCCCTCAGGATCAACATTAACAAATGTTGACAAATCTCCAAAATCACATTTGGGTTGCATATCTGTCTTTTTAAATCCTTTGTGGTAGTCATCAATTATTGGATCAAACAAATCTGCAAATGTACTGTAACTTTCTGCATCAGGGGCGTATATCCCTACGCCACTGTCCGGGTTCTCAACTCCTATATTGATTTTTAAAAAAAATGTTCTAGATTACCCCCATGGTCTGTCTCCCGGGGACACAGACTAGTAATGTAATAGTCTGTGTCCCGGGCATTCTTGAAGGTGACATTGAAAATAACCTTGAACAACTACACTATTGATTAAATGGCACGCCCTTTTTTTGGGCCTTTTTTTTTTTTGACTTACCACTTTGGATGACATCAAGAAGTGTTGCACCAAGGGATGTTTTAAGACCCTTGAGTTTATCGAAAATTTCTGCAGACAAATATTTCTTCAACAGGGACTTGGACTCTGTCCCTTGCAATTTCTTAAACGCCGCCTCCAATTTCTCTGCCGTCGCTGCGTCAACCATGTTTCTAAAACAAAATTTTATAGAATATTTTGAAAAGATTTTTGAAAAAGTGATTTTTTGAAAAAGATTTTGAAAAGTTACCTGCTTGAAGTAAGAGAATGTAGTTGGTAGAAGAGTAGTTGATAAAGTGAGATAGAGTAGAGCTTGAGTTTGTGCTTTTATTTGGTTTTGAGTCGGTCTATTTTTGCTCAGAAGCCTGGATTGCACAGAGAGGAGAAATTTATCGCCGGATCCCTGGAAAAAAGAAGCCGGGTTCAAGTTCATATACTATTATTAGATTGAAGCAGTGTGGGACATCTATATTGTTTAATGACTGTTTTGTTTTGCAACCGCCAGATGTGGTTGAAAAGTAATGACGTCTTTAAAAAAGTCACCTTGATTTGAAGGTTGAATGTCCGATAAAAGATGAAATTTGAAAATGTCCTCAAGTTCTTCTGGGAAAAAGCCTAAAAAACTTTTAATAATTGATTCTAAACCTCAATCGCAAATGTAAGTTAAAAATTTATCAAATTAAATTAAATTATTAAGCTAATAATTGTTTGTTTGTGTTTGTAGCAATAAATGTTTGAATGAGAAGCGTCGCCGTGAGCAAGAGAATATTTATATAGAAGAGTTGGCAGAGTTGATATCAGCGTCGATTCAAGACATGTCAAGTTTGAGTGTAAAACCGGACAAGTGTGCGATCTTACAAGAGACGGTCAATCAAATCCGACGTATAAAAGCAGCAGAAGAATTAGCCGTACAACAAGGAGAAGTTTCAAGCTCTACAAATATTTTAGCCAATGAAATTCTTTGCCCACTTGTTCTTGAAGCTTTAGATGGTTTTCTTTTTGTCGTCAATTCTGATGGGATCGTCGAGTTCGTCTCTGAGAATGTTCAAGCTTTCGTACAATTCAATCAAAATGACCTACTCGGGAAATCTATCTACAATGTCATCCATCTCTCTGATCATCCAAGGTTTTCATCCAGTTTACTACCAATGTCCATTGGTGAGTTTTTTTATTTTTCATGTCATTACAAAGATAACAAAGGTTAAATTATTGGTTGGTTTGGTTAGGTTGGACAACTCGGATAAGTCCACTGTTAACAGAAGAACAGCAACCTCCAGTAAAGATGACACCAAATCAGCAGCGTTCATTTAACATCCGAGTATTGGTGAAGCCGACATCAGAGATTCATACATTAGAGAATACAACTTATGAGAATATGCAAATCACAGCAATGTTGATGCCCCACCCAGTCGTACCAAATAATACCACAGGTGAAAATATCTCTGAGAATTGTCTAGTTTGTATTGCAAGACGGTTACCACCTAATGAAAGACCACCTGGGACACCTGTCGAACAATTCACTACCAAATTATCTACCGATGGAAACATCATTGGGATTGACACTTCTGGACTTTCTAACAAGTTCTCCAACATTCTACTGAAGAAGGTAATTTTTTTTGTATCTTAATCATGTTAACTTTATCTTACTAATGTTAAAATTTGTTAGGACCACTTGTTACACCAGAATACATTGTTGCAAGAGTTATGTAATATAAGTGACTTGCCAAAGTTGGATAGTCATTTACGTGAGACCTTACAAAATGGATCATCAACATCACAATTGTACAAGTTGAAATTATCTCCAGAGAAATATGTTCAAGTTCAAACGAAATCGAAATTTTTCGCTTTCTCCAATCAAGCAGAATCTGATTTCATCATGGCCACACACACCATCATCAATCAACAGCAGCAACAACAGGAGCAGCAGGAACAACAAGTTGAACAACATGAAGATAATGAATATGAATTCGATTTTGGAGCTTGGCCTGAACTTGAAATGGAACATAAACAAAGCCCTGTTTATAACTCTAATAATAACAGCCCTAATCCTGCCGCCACTTGGGGCATTGAGCAGGGACAGGGGGCGGGTGGTGGGGGACAGGGGGGTGGAATTGGGGCAAGTGGTGGGGCGGGTGGGGGACAGGGGGGTGGAATTGGGGCAAGTGGTGGGGGACAAGGGGGAGGAATTGGGGCAGGAAGTAGTATGGCAATTGGAATGACAACCGGACAAAGCAGCATGCTTGCAGCTGCAGGATGTAGTAGGGTGTTATCCCCATCAAACATGTCACCATCACCATCGAGTCATATGATTGGCTCTCCAATGTTGAATTCTCCACATAATCCTTCGCTAGGTCATCAATCCCCTTCTACTGTTAATCACACCGTGCATCATACATCACATCAATCTCATCTTCCGTCACATAACCCTTCACAGACTTCACACACCCCTTCGGGTCCTTCAGGTCCTTCAGGTCCTTCAGGTCCTTCAGGTCCTTCACACCTTCCGTCACACCCCCAGGCTCCCCACCAATTTGACAGTATGGAAGAGCTGTTGAACCCAGGGACGGACCGTTTACGTAATCTGTTAACATTAAAGAACAAGACGGAGAATCAGATATTGAAAGGTTTATTGAATCAACCAGATGATGAAGAGAAAGATAACAACATGTTGTTATCATTATTGAATGATAAGAAGCCATTAAATAATGGTAATGAATTATTACAACAGTTGCTAGGTAACAATCAAGAGAAAGAATCATTGAAAAGGAATGTTTCACAAATGTTAAATTCATCATCGGAATTTGTACAAAGTAAACAAATGATTTTATTACCACCTGGGCCTGGGGAATTATGTAAAAGGAATCCAAGACTTGTTAGTCTCCTTGCTAAACAACCTGAGAATTCCGTCATCCCACAAGTACCAAGTAATTACATCAGTGGCACTCCTCAAGATAAACTTAACCAAATCAAAATCATTCATCAACAGCAGCAGCAGCAGCAGCAGCAAGCCCAACAGAACATACAACAACAACAACAACAACAGCCGATGTCAAGTGATGCGATATTGGATGAGATATTAGACCAGGTGATTGACATAGTACCAGACAACAATGTATTGTTAAGTCTGAGTAACAATGCAGTGTATAGTGATGACGTGAGTAACATTTTGAATATGTTGGAAGGTAATAATTTCCATGGTAACGATCCAGAACTAGCGAAAATAAATGCTATACAAAAAGAGCTGATGCAATTTGAAAACTCTGTTTATCAAAGACAACATCCAGCACCTTCTTACAATCAACAACCAACAGTCCCACCTGTTTTTATACAAAGGACAACAACAACAACAACAACAAGTATTCAACGATTTAATAAAGCACCACCTAATCAAATTGCACCACCTTCTACTTCTAATCAACAAATGCTTAAACAACAACTTATCAATCAACAAAAACAAAGACTTTTGCTATTACAACAACAAGGACAAGGAAACGTTTCTAGGGAACAAATTCAAATCATTAGGGAACTTCAACTACAACTTAGAAATCAACAAACTAACATTGCTTCACTCGATACTCTTCTTAATGCCACTCCTCCTAATGTTACTCTACAGCAGCAGAATAATCAGGGGCAGCAGGGGCAAAGGGGGATGCAGGGGGGGCAGCAGGGGGGGCAAGGGGGGCAAGGGGGGATGCAGGTTGTGCAGCAGGGGGGGCAAGGGGGGATGCAGGTGGTGCAGCAGGGGGGGCAAGGGGGGATGCAGGTGGTGCAAGGGGGGATGCAGGGGGGACAGCAAGGGGGAATGCAGGGGCAGCAGGGGGGGATGCAGGTTGTGCAGGGACAGGGGCAGGTGCAGGGGCAGGTGGTGCAAGGACAGGGGTTGCAAGGGCAGATGCAGCAGGGGCAACAACAGCAGGTGGTGCAGCAGGGTGGACAACAGCAACAGCAGGGTGGACAACAGCAACAGCAGGGTGGACAACAGCAACAGCAGCAGGGTGGGCAGGGGCTGCAAGGACACGTGCAACAGCAGCAACAACATCACCCGGTGAGTATATGTGACCTATGACATAGTAGATATATAAAAAAGGTCACAAAAGAATGTAATTGTCTGTTTAGGTTGAAGTATTGCCTCCTCCTCCTCGTGTGCAGTTGACGCCAGGTCAGCATAACGCAATAGCTCACCAACAATTACTTCGTCAACAACAACAACAACGTTGGAATAATCAACAAATGTTATTAAAACAACAACAACTTAGACAACAATCTGTCGGAATACAACAACAAAATAATCCTATGCTCAATGCACAACTTAACATTCAACAAACCGTCTCTTCTTCTAATGTATGATCACCTTTTTCATTACCATGGCAACCATAAATTTTTTTAAAAAATTAATCATGGCAACCATAAATTTTTTTTTTAAATTAATCATGGCAACCAAAAAAAATTTTTTCCTTTATATTTCTTAAATGTTTCCATGTCAACTGATTTTTTTTTTGAATGAAATGCATAGCAACAACAGCAGCAACCAGTGACGAGCTCATCGCAACAACAACAACAACCACAACAACTTCAGCAGAGGTTACTTCTCTTTCAACAACCTCAACGACAACAACAACAACAACAACAATTTGAATTCAGAAACAATCCAATCAATCAACTCCAAGGTAAACCGTCATTTAAATAATTGTCAACCAAACTAACTCAATAAAAAAAACATTAAACAGCCCAACAACAACAACAACAACAGCCGTCGACGTATGACATCCGTCAAGAATTGCGAGCAATAGTTGGCGCGCGGGTGAATCAACAATCGACAACTTCGACTGTACCTGACCTTGAAGCTCTTGGCTTTCATCTGAACAACCCACCAGACTCTAGCAACCTTTTGGGTTCAAAAAAAAAACTTTTAAATTAAAATTGTTTTTTATTACCATGACAACATTTTTATTTTTTTTTTTGCAGGCGACTGAAATTAATTGAAAAAAAAAGACTGAGTGACTTTTTTTGACTCTTTAAAAATTATATTCAAATATTCTTGTAATTATTAAATTCATATTTCTTATCAATATCAATTTGCATTTTCATTTATTCACCATAGCAACCAACGTTTTATACACAGCTACTTATATTACCATGGCAACCATCAATAACAGCCGTTTCCATGGCAACCAACGTATTTTCAATCCTGTTTCCATGACAACTAGCGTATTTTCAATCACGTTTCCATGGCAACCAATGAATTTAAATCACGTTTCCATGACAATAAAACGACAGTTATTTTTTTAGCCCGTTCGTTAGGGCTTATATGATCACCAATGTCCGTCTGCCCGTTTCTCGCCACGATAACTCTCGATAGGGTTGACCTAGGATTCTGAAACACAGCAACGCTGGCCAAAATCAGGAATCGAGTTGGTCTAACGATTGACCCGTGGGGGTCAAATGACCGTAGGCTTATAACATTGGTTTAAAGCTACGAAACATGTTTCCATGGCAACCAACGTATTTTCAATCACGTTTCCATGGCAACCGACGTAATCGTATGCCAATAAAAAAATTTTTTTTGTATAAAAAAGCGTTTACTCTATTTTATTTTTTGGTGGAAGACGTTTTGCCAAAATATTTTTGTATTTATCAGTCTATGTTAAGACTATCCGTGAAGCACCTGGTTTAATTGATTAATTCTTCTGTATTATTTTCGTCAGTGGCGGCTGCGGCGGTGGAAGCGGTGCTAAGAAAAGCCCAACATTCCAATGTTTTGATAACAAAATCTTTTTCTTGTACAAGTGGCGGATTTCCATATGTTGAACAATCATCCGTCCGTCCACAATTCAAATCACCATCCAACCATAACCCAAATTTACCACTAAAAAAAAAAAAAAAATATGGTTGCCATGGTTACTAAAAAAATTTTTTTTTATTTTTTAAACATACTCCCCCGCTCCTATGAGAATGCCGTCGGTATTTCCTTTGATGAAGAACATGTTATCTCCGGTCCATTTATAAATTTTGAAATCAGGTTTAATATTGAAAAGGAAACTTTGACCAGTTCCATAGAAATTGTCACTAGGGCGCAGACTCGTACTTAATAATCCACCAAAAACGTTCATCAACGTATCTTGAATCAACAATAAAACTGGAGTCTCTACGTCAACTATACCACTCATCTTACGGTACAATGATGACAAACTAAAACCATCCAACGATGTCGTAAACATCAACGTCCAAGGGTACCTGAAACAAATACTTTTTTAACATGAGTAAGATAGGGAAAAAACTTTTTAAGTAACTCACCCCTGCGCCCTTGGAGTAAGATATTTGGCGATGTTGATGGTATCATTGACGTTGATGATTTCCGAGTTTCCGATAAGTTCTGGTTCTTCATTGCCAGATCCATAAAGTGCTTGCCTTAGTTCATCGCTCATACTTACAACCTAACAAAAACAAAAAAACCGTTTAAATAACCTTATTAAAAACCGTTTAAAAATAAGGCGACAGGGATAGTCTACAACGGAGTACACGTAACTACAACGACACTAAAAAAATAGTGAAATAAATTTAACCTCCTCATTATTATAATCAAGTGAAGTAAAATCAGAAATGGAGTCAAGAATTCCTTGGCCAAAATTCGTTGCAGAAGATGACGTCGATGTCAACAACGTTTGACTCCGATTTAATAAAGATGACAGTTTCGTGTACGGGGACTTCAACATCTTCATACACACAGCATTATAACAAAAATATTTTTCTAACCCCTTAAATTAACACTGTCTCGAATAATTTTTATTAAGAAGAAAAAAAAATGATTAACCTCCCAAGATTCTTTGGTGAACTCATTAACCTCTCCTGTCACCGACGACAAGGATTTATTCTTACTATCAACCGACTCCAAATCCATCGTTTCCCAATCTATCAACTCATAACCACGAGCTGATATCAACTGCAACAACAACAAAATGTTAACAATGTTTAAAAAATATATCTCAACAATGTTAATACCTCTGGATCGACATGATCAGAGTAAAGATGTGGCCACCAAATCATCCAAAATTTGTACAATTCTTCAACTTGTTTAGAATGGACGATATGAAACCAATACTCTGGCCTTAAATGATTTTTTTGACCATAGGAAACGATTAGCCCAGATTTCGATTGTTTCCATTCTTTTGGGCGACCAGAGGTTAAGCACAAATACCACGTCATCTCTTCTTCTTTTACTGGTTCATCTTGTCGTTCTATTAGCTCTAACATAAAAAAAGGTCACAAAGGTCACAAAGGTCAAATTAAAAAAGTATGTTTTAAACTTACTGTCGACATTTCTGAGTAGTTGTTCGATAGGTTCTGATTGTTCGAAAGATTTGGAGTCTCTTTTTTTGTTATGGCTTGCAGTTGGTGGAGCAGATTTGTGTGTCTGTTCATTGTCAGAAGAGTCGGTTGTAAGTGATTCCATCCAAGTTAAAGGGAAACTTAAACGTTTTAAAACTTTTTCTTTCTTAGTGATTTTATTTGGGTAGAGGAACGGTTTGGGCCCAGGTGGAACAAAATATTTACCATACACTTTCATATGAGCTATATCTGAATATATACCACAGTGTACTATCACCTCCAACGGCAATATCACACCATACGTCTCTGCTCCTTGATCCAATACCAACGGGTCGGACACATTTGGGTCAAACATCACCGCGTTCGGCGTCACCAACAATGTTCCATTCACCACCCCCTTAAAATCAAAAAAAAAAATTTTTTTGAATGCCTTCACATATTTAACTCACTCTTGGTGTCGACAAAGGTGTTTTTCATCTTTATCTCACAAACTGTATGACCTAAGGTCACGGGAATTAAAAATTCATGACCGTGATGAAATTCCCTTTTCTTAGAGTACCAACATGTCCGTCTGGTCATTTAACTTACATTCCCATCGGTGATATGTCTTGCATTAATTTTGATGAATTTGCGTATGGTATGTTGAAGTTCATCATCAAAGACGTTGTCAGTTTGAGGTTGTAAATTTTTGTTGGGTACTTTAATATGTTGTCCAGGGAACACAAGTCTGGTGTTGAGTCGATTAATTTTGATGAGTTCAGAAGGTGTGCAGTCATAACGTGCAGCTATGGAAGTTAACGTGTCGTTATCTCCAACCACGTGATCATGAACTGGACTCGAACTTCCGGATTTCGTCGGAGGTGACGATGACAACAAACTTTGGTCCACTGAACGAGATTTTGATGACGACCTGCGAATTTAGCAGCAAAAAAAAAATTATTTTTTAATGTTTCCATGGTGATTTTTTTTTTTTTTTTTTTTTTTTTAATACTGTTCTTCTCCATGACAATGGCAATAAGTTCCAGCGGAGAAAGCGAGATCATACTTATCAGAATTTTGTTTAGTTATCGAAATTGGCTTTGTCTGACACTTATCCAAATGTAACAAATTATTCAACATGTTGAATTTATCCGCGGATTTTTTTTTATGATTAACCTTATGTTTCCCTAAATAACCTTCATAAATCCCAAAAATTAACCTCATAAATCCCAAAATTAAAAAATTAAAACATACGTGAAAGCATCAGAGACGGTAGAGAAGCTAGGGATGATGTTGGAAGTAGAATCTCTGATACGTTCCCTTAGTGACCTATTTCTTGTAAGTAATTCTTTGGCTGGAGAATTCATTTTTGAAAAATTAAAAAAAAAAGGTGTGTGTTTAAACAGCAGCAGCTACACAACAAGAGAAACTTGTAATGGACAAAAATGAGAAGAGAAAGTAGGCGCAGAAACGGAGAAAGCACACGCACACACGCGCCGATCAATAAACTTTTCTTTTTTATCAGAAAAGATTTTTAATTATTTTTTAAGCCCAAGGTTAAGATAAGAAGGAGCGGGCCCAAGCACTGATGTGCTTATCATTGATGAATAAAACACAATTTGTAGTACATGAAAAAATTTTATTGCTCTTAAAAATTTCTCTTGCTATTTAAATTTATCCAACGGTCTATGGAGTATTCCAAAGCTGCTAGCCATCTAAAACGTCAACAAATAATTTTACGGTCATTTCACGGTAATTTAACGGTAATTTAACGGTAATTGTTACCTTTTCCGTTCATGTTCTGAGTCGGTGGCAAGATAATAATGTCTCATGGCATTAATGGGTGGTACAAGCTCAAACGCATGACGCTTACCACCCAATATCGAAACCGTTTGAACTCTGTAACCGTGTAAATGTGTCGCTCCAAGCGCTGTGAGTGACTATAACAAAAAATAATTATTGCGCATGTGCTTAAAAATATTAATAAAATTATTAAAAATACATTTTCACTGTTGTAAAAGTAAAGACAAGCATCTTTGATGACGGCAGTTTTTCGTTGCCAATTTTTGATTTTCCTTCCAAGTTTCCAAATGTTGCCATGGCAATCGGGATTATGAATAGTTTGTGGTGAGCTCATGATATATTTTCCACTAGTTGCTATCCATTTATCATCTTGTACTGATTGTTCAAGTACCGTGTTGATCGTTTCAATCCAGGAATTATATTCTTCTAAATCATCCGTTGCCATGTAAACTACCAACTCTTGTTGACAACGGGATAAAGAACGCAATTTTATTACGTGACTTTCATTCAAATTTAATGTCTCCATTTCACACAGGTCAGGCTTCGTCAATGGCAACACTCCAAGAGGTGTCACACTCTCACTACTTTTGTACCAATACAAACAATAATCCGTTTTCAATTTGAAGAATCTGCATATTTAAAAAAAAAATTTTTTTAAAAGATTGGTCCTTCGAAAACCGGATTAAAAATTGGTCCTTAAAAAACCGGATTTATTACCTTGTAACCCAAAAAGCTTGATTAAATTTCTCGTTGTTGAAATTGCCGTTGAATTTTTTGAATTGTCCTTGTGAAAGAACATCATGTTCGATGACGTCATTAAGATAGTTACAAACATCAGCAGTTCTAGCAAGTTCACATTCGAGTGCTTCAACTTGACTTGCAATTCTGACGACATCCGAATGACTTGATTCTAAAACTTGAACTCCATTAATAGTCATTAATACGTCACCAACTTCTAAGCCAGCTGATTCTGCAGGTGAATTTGATTCTACTGCTGACACTACAACTGGACGGCTACCATGGATACGAAATCCAAATTCACCCAATGGACAAGAACGACTCAATGTCAATCGCTTGTTGATTTCTATTTAAAAAAAATCATTTTAGTAACCATGACAACGATAAAAATGTGTTAAAAAAAATACCTAAAGAATTGTCGGCAAGTCTTCGATAAGTTTCTCCGCTAGCTTTACGATGAACCATTCGATGAGTTAAAGCGATGAATTTTTTGCAGAATTCTTGTTCT
This sequence comes from Agrenia bidenticulata, assembly GCA_034694785.1. Taxonomy (NCBI): domain Eukaryota; kingdom Metazoa; phylum Arthropoda; class Collembola; order Entomobryomorpha; family Isotomidae; genus Agrenia; species Agrenia bidenticulata. The sequence goes on along the minus strand of JAQFYM010001718.1, from coordinate 7,081 downwards.
GATAAAGTAGATTCACCTGATGATGTCCGGGCTAACGGCTCATGTTTTTTCCATACTTGAAGCTCTTCATTTTCCCCGATATATATCCATACTCCCAATGTATATGCATCCATATAGATACCTATTTAAAATTAACCTCTTAATTACCAAATATATTTTTTTTTTTTAAAACCCTTGTTAACCTTGATCATCATCTTGAATGTTGATGTCATGAAGACTAGAATGAAGTGATATAGAAGATTGTGTGGCAGCATCAATTTTTGAATGAAAATCTCTATCTTCAGATTTGGCTCTTATGGATTTTTTTTTAATTTTTTTGATTTTTTTATCAGCAAAGCTATCAGGTGGTTTAATAATTTCTTGTAAAATGCCTTGATTGTTATTTTCTTGTTCCCCTGGTAATTCTAATTGTGAAACTTTGAATATTTTATAAAGTTGTCCATTTAATGAATAACTTCCACTTGAACTTGTTGAATCTGTCGGTGATGTTGTAGATGTATGTTTCGAATTCGATTTTTGACTTATCACCGTTGGCAACTCTGAATCTGTACGAGATTCTGGAGATGTCAACAACGACAAAAAATTCTCATGGAATTCTTCTTCCGTTTGCTCTGGCAGTTGCACTATCATTTCTGGTTTTGGGCACCGGGGACTTGGACTTATCAACACTTGACTTGGCAAACCATTCGTTTGTGCTCCTTGACTTATCATACGGGACTAGAAACAAAATACTTTTTATGATAAGCATCAGATAAGTATAAGATAAGTATAAGATAAGTATAAGATAAGTATAAGATAAGTATAAGTTATAAAGATTGTACCCTGTAAGAAGTCCTTGGTGAAAGTGAAAGATAAGGAGGAGGAGCATTTGCCCTAACGATGAAAGTTTCAGTTTGTGTAGCTTGTGTCCTTGAAGGGTTAGTTAGGCTAGTTTTGGACCCGACAAGAGATTGTCTTGAATTTAATTTGCTGCTGTCAAGTAAAGGAGTCATGTCTGGTGTTTTTCTTCCATCGATTAACCTCTCCTGGCTTATCCCACCATTCATCAAATCAAAACGTGCTTTACGGATTTTATGCTCATCAAAAGAATTCGATGTAGCTGAGCGAGTGAAATAACTATCCGTAAATGACACGTGCTTACGGGATGATGAATGACTATCGTGAGCTGATAAAGGAGCAGAGGGGTAACGAGACGCTGCAGGGCGCGGGCCACGGTTATTTTGCTGTTGTTGTTGTTGTAGTTCAACGTACTTTTCCATCTATAACATAAGAGGTTAATAACTTTTTTTTTTAAGAGTAAAGAGCAACAAGAGGTTAATTGAACCTGTTCATTCCAAGTGAACCGTTTGGCTTCATTGTAAAGATTTTCTCTAGAGATGTTATTACAAACAGATCTTGGTCTTTGTTCATCATTAGTCAAGTCAACAATTCTTGAGCTTGAACTTGTTTGAGCATAAAGAGGTTCATGATAATAATAAACATATTGTTGTTGTTGTTGACGATCTTCTCCGTAACATGACGTAAATAAAGAACTACTCGATTCAGTCGATGTCGAACGTGTATAGGCTCGGCGCTTACATGGACTTTCCTAACAGCAAAATTCATCAATTCCTTTATCAATTCCTTTATCAATGTGCTTATCAATGTATCAATGATCAAAGGTTATCAATAAAAGACCTGATAAGAAGAAAGGCATCCAAGGAAAAGGAATCCAGTTGATCTTGATTTTTCTAGTCCTTCCACAGCTTTTTGATTGATGCAATAAATTTCTTTGAAATCTTCTTTAGAATATTGTTTTTTACGTCTAAGACGATTCGTGTAATATTCATCATCAGACTGATAACCCGTCACACCCGCCATTAACTTTCTTTTTACTAAAACGGGATGGGTCACCAAAAAAACACAGAATTCTTTCGCGCATATGCAGCTCCGAAAACATGGGCCCGTTATACATGACACGGGTATTTGTTCAAAATTTAAACAGTTTACTAAAAACGAGCTGTAAAGGTCATAAGGTCGTAATTTGTGCCAATTATAAAATGTCAACAGTTAAAAAATATTTAATTTATTCAGTCTAAAAAGAAGGATTAATCACAGGATTAATAATAATTTTTTTTTTTAAATGTTTATATCACAGTTAAAGCGTTATTATGGCAACGAAAAAAAGAATAATTAATGTAATAATAATAATAATAATGTAAATAATAAAATGTATTTGTTTCCATGGCAACTAGGAATACTATTATTAATTTCTATAATTTTGATAATTTCTGTTGATGAACCAGAACCTTCAGATTCATTCAATAAATCTTCATCGTCTGTTTCAAATGTCGATTGATAAAATCCTGAACCACTTCCTTCATCTTCATGCAAATATTCTTCATCACTTACTCCTTCGTAATCTACACTTTCTACTCGCTGAACAGGCCAATATTTCTCAAGCGTCTAATTTTTAAATAAAAAAATGATTTAAAAAAAGATTTTTAAAAAAAGAAAGAAAAAAAAAATTTACCCTAGTAACGTTTAAAAGTTGTTCCCTAGCAACCATGATTATTTCATTCGTTTCAAATGGTAATTGAAATTCAGGATTCAATTTCGAACTCCACGTCGTCACCTGCTTCTTATACGTTGACTATTAAAAAAAAAATTACAAAAAAATGTCACGTGATGGTAATTTTTTTTTAAATAAAAAAAACGGTCACGTGATGTTAAAATTACATTAAAAAGTTCTCCGTCATAGCAATTGTCGGTAGAGTAGAAATCACAAACGGAATCGATCCAATTGAATGGCTCACGCCATGCATTCATATTATTCATCAGAAATTCCAACTCGGACGATTTCGATGATACACAACCCTAACATTAACATTGAAAAAAAAAATTTAACATTGAAAAGATATTAAAAACCGTACCGTAACTAACTTTTTGTACCTAGGAAAAATTAACATTGAAACAATTACCTGTTGAGTATGTAAAAGTCTGATGGCAGTGCGTACAGAGTTGACGGCATGTTTCCATGGTGCTTGAATATTTTCAGCCAACGTATAGAAACATCCATGAACTACGTTCGTACAATAACCAACGCACCATTTCTATTTAAAAAAAATTTTTTTTTGTTACCATGACGATTTTTAAAATAATTTTTTTTTTTAAACTGTAACCATGACGATTTAAAAAAAAATTTTTTACCCCATCACATTGACAATGATTAAGTTGAACGATTTTGAGTTGACATTCTTGGTTGACATTTTTGTAATGTATAAGTTCGGCCCAATTTACGTTTAATCTTTTTAAACTTTCTTCCGTGGATTTCAACATACTTTTATCAGCACATTCAACATCTATTAAAAAAAAACGTTTTTACTATTAACAGTTATCACTTTAATTTAAATTAAATAAAAATAATTTTTACCGTTGATGATATTGTTGGCATGGTTAAGGCTAGTGCTTAGTTGTTTAAATTTATTAGTTAAACTATCGAAAATTCCATTCCACGTGTTAGGTACGTATGTCTCCCAATCTCCTCCTTCAACGTTTTTACAGAAATCTACAGACAAAAAAAATATTTTTAAAAAACGTTTAAAAAAACGTTTAAAATTTTGAAAAAAAAACTGACCATTAAGTGTGCAAGCGTTGTTGTAGTTGAAAAATAAAAATAAAAAGAAAAGGTAGTATGTCTCCATGGCAGTGTTAAAAGTTGTTATGAATTCCAGAGAATTTCTGTGAGAGAATTTCTCTGTGAGACTCCTCTGGAATGTGTGTGCCTTGAAGGGAAAATTCTTGAAAGGCCCACACAACACGAAACTTTTTAAACGAGTTTCTTACTCAACATCATGTGACTTTTTATACTACAATAAATTTATGCACGGGGTTTTTTTTTTTTTTTTTGCACACTCTTTTTTATTTGATTTTTCTTGTTATAAAAATATTATCAATCGATTTTTTTTTTGATGATGTCGTCGTTGTTAAAGACGGGAACATTTGTGGCATGAATTGGGACGCCAAGGCAAACAAACTAAAGGCCGGGACAAAAAATGATAAATTCATCGAACGGGGTTGAACTTCTTCTGACATTCTTGGGGCTCCGCTTAGGTCGAGCACTGTATTTTTTAAATAAAAATTAAATTTACTTTTGTTACCGTGGTTACTATTACAATTTAATTAAATTATCACCATGGTTACTTTTAAAATGTAATTATAATCACTATGGTAACTTTTTTAATAATTTATTATTATGGTTTAAAAAAAACCGTGTTAAATTTTTAAAAAAAACCATGGCAACTTAAAAACCAATGATTTTAATAATTTAAAAAATTTAAAAAAAAGTTTGTTACCCTTTTGATGTGAGAAAGGAGTGAGTAGAAGAAAGATGAATGTGTAATGAATGTAGTAGAACATGATTAATGAATGAGATTAAGTGAATAGTGAAGTTGTATTTATATATCTAAAATTTGACCTAGTGTCTAAAAATAGATTGTAGGTCAATTTTTTATTTCCGATTCTTTAAAGCTTCGCATAAGAATTCCATAGCTCCTTCAAGTCCTTCACCTTTCAATGCTGACGTTTTAAATATCTGGAATGTTCTGTTTCTAAATAAAATTGAACACGTTGATTAAAGTTCATTGACCTTTTGTTGTAAAAAATAGTACCTCATGTTCTCGAGACCAAGTGCATTGTAAATGTCGGTGACGGAGAGTGCATTATCCATGTCTTGTTTATTAGCAAGAACAAGTAGTATAGAATTTTTGAGTTCATCTTCATTCAACATTGAGACAAGCTCTGATTTACTTGTCCCTAAACGGTCACGGTCACATGAATCTACTACATACAATATCGCATCCGTATTCGCATAATAACAACGCCAATATGGACGAATGGATGTTTGACCTCCCAAATCCCATACCTACACACAAAGACTTACTTAAATATGTGACATGACAATAATAGTTGCTATAGTTACTTGAAAAGTGAGATTATGATAGTTGACTTGTTCGACATTGAATCCTATTGTTGGTATAGTAGTGACGACTTCACCTACTTGCAATCTATACAAAATCGTCGTCTTCCCCGCACCGTCTAATCCTAATAATAAACATTTACAGTTACAATGACTGGCATAAAAAAAAAAATAACGGTCAAACCTAGTATCAAAATTCTCATCTCTCTTCCACCCAACAAACCACGGATGTAGGACATCAAACCACCTGTCAACAGCCCTTTTTTTTTTAATTGTCTTCATTTTAAATATTTAAATTGAAATGTATTTTAAACTTACCCATCTTTTCATATTACCCGCCACTTTTTAACTCTATGATTCCAGACAAAGACGTACAAGCTGTTCTCCAGAAAATGCAAACAGAAACTATTTATTTACACAAGTGTTTATTTTTATGACAAGTGTTTTTGTTCAAAAAAATCTCGGTATAAAAAGGCATGGAAAATCTGTAAAAAAATATATAATCATTAAAATGAATTCACTTATCATTTTCATTACTTTGTTGGCGGCTTCTAACGCTCTCTTCTTCAAACCGGTAAGTAAAAAAAAAAGTAACCATGGCAACTAAATAATAATTTTTTTAATTTGTAAAGGGATTCTGGATACCGTTGCCGAATTTGTCCCCAACTGGTACGGCGAATAATACGGCGGCGGTATGTCCACCCGCGTGCTGTGTTCAATTTTGCTCACCGTTAACAGCATCACCAACTGTTGCAGGGGTGTGTACAACACCAGCCGTAACGCCAAATACTTGCACTATGGGGGGTACCCCTTCGGGTATGCTCTCTACAACTCCAGCTCGATGCTTTAATACAGCTATAACTGGGTGCACCGTCGGACTTGCGGCTTGTACCATGTGCACTGGTTTAGCCATGTGCCCAGCATTATCAGGACCTTGCACCACTTAAAAAATATATATTTGTCTAAAAAAAAGTAATAAACATTTAAGCATTTACACAGTTTTACGCATCATTTGTGACAAACGGTTGCTTAATTTCAATAATTCCCGTGGGTTGGACTTTATGACCACCTGGTGACCATTACAGATTTTTTTTTTTAATTAAAAAGTAACCATGACAACCTAATTATAACTCACAGGTGAAACTTCATTTAGCCTGAGCCAGGTTTATAAAAAAATTCAAGCTTCCTAAGCCAAATTATGAAAATCGGTGGGGGTCACTCTAGTATCAAAGTTTCGCAAGTATTACTTTGTATTTGCTTTTAAATGAACCATGAAATACCAGTATGCCTAATTGACGTGACTGCAGCATAACAGAACAGAACAGACGGACATATAAGCCCTAACGATATTAGAAAATTTCTTCCCCAAAATTTAACATGAGTAAGATACAAAAAATCCTCTTCTAACTTTTTAGCCCGACTCCAAGGGCTTATAGGATCATGTCAATGTCCGTCGGTCTGTCTGTCACCACGATAACTCTCTTCAAACTAGTCCGATTGACTTGAAATTTTAAAGTTTCTCTTTAAAAAATTCCCATGATTTCTATTCCCCTTATCTCACTAATGTAAATTTAACATGGGCAAGATACAAAAAATATAAAGAGTCTTTGTGACCGTGATAATTACATGGTGGTTGAAGTGGCCTTTAAGAAGAAGAATTTTCCGTTCATTCTTTACCCTCATACCCGGGTAAGTCTACCCGGGTAAGTGTACGGGGGTAATGCTACCCGGGTAATCCTACCCGGGTAATCCCACCATGGCAAAAGAGAGCTACCCTATGAGTAAAAAGTGAAACCCACTCCAGTCTAGTTTTAGCGATGAACAGTACATGTCCGCCGTTGATAGAAGTAAGTTCGATAAGTTTATTGAAATGGATAACTTATGGGATATTATGGCCTACAATTTGTATACTCGGGATCATCGGCAACATATTCAACCTTATCGTTCTCAATCAACATAACATGAAAGGAACTGCTTACATCTACATGAGGGGTAAACTGAGACACAGATTAAATTAAAAAATTTACAAGTGCTTTTAAATTGTGTGTTTAAACAGGTTACAGTTCTGCGTCCTTGTTGGCCATAGTGTTATCAATTCCATTTGCAGTCCGTGTCATTTACAAT
>JAQFYM010001717.1:0-30020 GCA_034694785.1 Agrenia bidenticulata | reverse complement strand
ACTATTAAATGACAACTACGGTAGTAAAAAAATTGACATAAAAAAACACCAAAAAAAAACGCAAAAAAGCATCCCCTATTATCCATAATGGTCATTATGGGTGAATTATTTTTTGGCCCTTCCCTATATTGTTCCTACTCTATTCAGAGCCCCTGATAATTACTATACAGTACCAATTTTTTATATATAAATTTTATTCTCATGTTTTTTCCTTATATATTTTGATCAGATTAATTTATTTTTGTGAAAAATTACACTACCATTTTTTCCGAAAATTAGGAATCCAAAACTCCGGAATTCCGAAAATCAGGAATTCCAGAAATCAGGAATTCCGAAAATCAGGTATTCTGAAAATCAGGTATTCCAGAAATCAAGAATTCCGAAAATCTGGACTGCACCGGATTATGGCTTCATGTATGTTAAAGATTTTTTCTAACATGCGGTTTGCGTTTAGCATAATATTTCAGCCCATTCTTAGTAGTAATTTTCCATTTTAAAACTAAATGACGCCACATCCAATATATACGGTTTTTTCCAATCTAATTGCATTTTTTGCCGATCTAATTAGACAAATCTCAAGTTTTGGGGATTTTTGTCAATCAAAGTGACATTCTTGTCAGTCAAAGTGAAATTCTTGTCAATTCAAATGGACACAATATTTTTTAAAATAAAAATACACAAAACCAGTGAAAAAAAACATATTTACATTTATATTCTGCAGTTTGGCTTCATTTAATCCTTATAAGTAAACGCGGCGTTTCTAAACTTACTTTTGGTTCGCCTAATTAAGCAGTCCTAGCTTGGGGACAAGAAAAATTTAAAAATGATTTTTGTAAATATTAACATATGTTTTATACCTTTACACGGAAGAAAGTTTCTAAATCACTAAAAGCCATTTTGAGGTGCATTTAATAAAATATTTTTTACCTTATTCAAGGATTTTGTATAGATTATGTTAGATAAAAAGGTTTTTTTATCCAGATATAGCCCTACTCATCAATCCAAAGACTTTTTTATGGCATTAGTAACATTTTTAATACTTTTATATTTCCCTTGACCCAAGATATGACACCTTAAATCAGGCTGTCTCCGTTAAGTGTAGAAGCGCCGCGTTTTAGTATAAGGTTAAATGATTCTAAACTGTAGAATATCAATGTAAATATGATTATTCTCTCGATTTCGCATATTTCAATTGTAAAAGATATTTGGTCCACTTTGATTGACAAAAATTCCACTTTGATTGACAAGAAAGTTACTTTGATTGACAAAAATCCCCGAAAATCGTGATTTGTCCAATTAGATCGGCAAAAAATGCAAATAGATCAAAAAACCCTGTATTGTTTTTAAATATTTAATGACGTCATTTTGGGTTTATGTTGTAAAGGTTGTGTATAAAGGAAATATTGCCTAAAGATTTTTGTTTTGTATGCACAATTTATCTGAATTTAAAGAAATTATCTTTATCATCGAATTAAAAATACATTGCCGAATGTTTTTGGCATTAATACAAAGCCGAGGCATTAAAAATAATGGCTGATTGTATAAATTGCCCGTAACATATAAAAAAAGAAAATTATATATATAAAATACTATGTATAGTAAAACCATCATTACTTTACTAATATTTTATACTTCGAACAAAATGACAGTAAAACAAATATGTAGAATGTTTCCCACTCTCAAAATTCTACTGCATTGTTCTATTCTTATAGGTGCAAATCTTTAAGTTTTTTGGTGCATCTGAGCCAATTAAGAAAATTTAAAAATTAGTTTAGCCCACAATTCGTATATATATTTGTAATTATATATATATGTATATATTGTTATATACAGTGTTTACTCTCTAGTTGGTGTACTCTGAAGATACAATTTTTACAAAGAACGCAATTATAAGATGATAAAAGTAAATATAATAGGTATATTACTATTTTTAATACTAAAAAAAGTAATTTTCAGAGACAGCGGTTTATCAAAGTAATCATTTTTTCATTTTTATATTCTTTTTGTCATCTTTAGTGTCACTGTTTTTAGGCTTCGTTTTCCAAGAAAAATATATAAATCAAGTTTTTTTTGTTAAATATAAATTTCTATTTTTTTTGAACATTTTGCTGTCAACTATAAAGAAAACACTGTACATAAATTAATGTTTTTTGTATATAAAAATTGGGACATGCCTATTATATACAATTTCAGGGATCGGGAACCAATTATGGTGACTACCCATAATGGCCATATAATATATGGCCATTATGGGCGGGATTTTTGTACATAATTGTTCCATATTTTTCTATCAAATTTTCTCGGTTTTTGTTTTGCTGTACTCATATTTAGTCAACCATATAGTTGGTCATTTTTAGGGAACTTCAATTTTAAAAATACTTAGATTAAGAAACATAAAATACTAGGTGCTGGCGTAAAATATACTCATTTAAAAGGAAATATGGGTAAATGGTGATTATAGTTAGCTTGTTTTAATGTTTAAACCTGCATTTGTATAGCAAAAAAAGACCAAAACCACATATGTATTACACTATAAATCATAAATTACACAATTTTATTCTTTTTAATTATATGTTTTCATATTATCGTTTTTAAAACATAAATCTTTTTGACTATTGTTATTTTAGTTGCACCATAAATGTTTTTTTATTATTTTATAGAATACAACCAACGTCCACTGGGTTCCAAAATCATATTTTTCGTATCTAATAACCGTTTTAAGCACATACTACAAGCCAGAATTTTCTGCGTATTTTTTCGGTTAAAAACATGTTAAGAATATTTGTTAGAAAAACAATATTTATATAAGACACAATCTTTTAAAAAAAAATTAAATAAAAAATTGCACTGATAATAAATAAAAAGGTAAATTATAAACAGTAAATGATTTTTACAGGTTTAACAGCTGTTTTTTTTCAAAACTCATGCAATAAATCTAAAACGTATCTTGAAATATTTTATGCAGATATTCATAGAAATGTGATGCAGAACAGAACTCTAGAGTTATAAATGAGGATTTTATTTTTGCTCTTTCTACCATTTACACATTTTTATACAAAATACGCCAGAATATTATAAAATTGCGATGTTTTGTCATATTTGCGCACATATTATATATTTTTCCATATTATGGCCATAATGCCATAACGGGCGGGATTAAAAATTAGGTTGCCGCCCGCTTACCATACCATATTTCCTATCGCTGTACAATTTTTTAATAAATTTTATGCATTGCGCAAAAGGATAGCTTGGGCGCTGCCGCTTTTACCTTTTGAATTCAATATGGTAGGTGATGTTACTTGTATGCTTGGTGTCCTCTCGATTATTAATTTGATATTTTTTGTTTCATAGATTACATTCCGATTTTTTAGAGACTGACGATTGAGCTTTCTTAGATAATTGTAGTAGAATTCAGCATCCCTACTCATTTTTATTGAACTTATTGTAAAAAATAATGAAAACTGTGTTAGGCCTGTGTTCAATATGTTGAAGATATTCATTTAAATACTGATATGTACTTTAAATCGTTTCTATATATTGTTCTTTGGTTAATCTATTTACAAAATTAAGAAAATAATGGTTTAAGGCTGGCAATTCTACTCTACCCATTTTTGGGTAATCAGAGTATGGCAGAGTAGAGTTGCAGGTTTTGAATTCTTTCAATTTTAGCCATTTACTATCTACTCACTTTTTCAGTTCTTAATGATAAAAATATGCATTCCATATTAAACAAGGCAAGTTCATAAGTAAACGTGTAGAACAAAAACTATAAACAAAGGTCAGATATTATAAAAACTAGAAAATATAGTAAAAACAGTCTTAGTGTTGTTTTACGGTAAACATTTACTTTTTATAAAAAAATCTTTACAATTAAGCAAAATTAATAACAATATTTCCGTTTGCAAATGTGGTGTAGAATATTCATACTAACAATAGAGTCTATAATATGTTGATTTATAAACCTTTTTATGCATAAAAAACACTTTTTTTTTACATATACATTTATAAGGTCGAAATCTAAATAAGTTGAAAACATACTAAAGATTTACTTTTTATCAATGTTAAAAGCTAAGTGATCGCTATTATTGTTTATGATTACGTTAATTTTTTTTACATTTTTCTAGGAGAATGCTAAAAAATAAATTTAATTCTATAACAATTCTTTCGTGATGTAAAAAAATTTAAATACATAAAATACAAGGGTTATAGATCGTTTTTTAACTAGATATGGTTAATTTTCAAAAAAGTATACACAAAAACAGTACATTTAAAATTGATTTTTTAAATTTGTTACAAAAAAATCAAATAAAAATTGATTTTTAATAGTGACAATTACACGCACATTTTATTTGTTTTATATTGCGAAAAAACAAACAAACAGTAGAAAATATTTGTTTTGGATCTTCAATTAGTTTACTGTCATAGAATATTGCTTACTAAATTGACAATACTTATGAAATGTAATAGATGGGTTAAATCTTATCTGTTAAACGAGATTTTAATAGAAAAATGAACGTTTAATCTAGGCAGATTTATTTTTGGTATTTTGCCGAATTCTTGAAAATCCCAAAATTAAAGATTGTATATTTTCCCGATTTATTAAAAATGTATTAGGTAGTAAACTGTAAATATACTTTTTGCTAAACAAAAATATTATTGCATGTAAATATTAAGATAAATAAAGTCAAAATAGCATCTTTTTAAACTTCAAATACGTCTATTAAATATTAAAAGATAACGAATTCTTTAAGACGTACCCAGAAGTCGATTCCAAGTTTTTATTTTTATTTGAAAGTTTTAGAATGCAAATTAATATACAAAGTTATAAACAACCACAAAAAAAAATAAAAAATGCAATATCTAGATACTTAATTTCTTAAAAATAGTTAAACATGAATTCAAATCGAGGCATATAGTTTTTTAAAAAGAAAAAACACATTCGAAAACTTTATTTTTAGCAATTATGAAAAAGAGACCGTAAAAATATAAATAAAAATTGCGCAGGCTGTTTTGCATATATAGAGACGTAAAAAATACAATATGAGCCAAAAACGATTTTTTTGTAAAATCTGCAGTGGGCAAAAAATGGGTATTTAAAAATATTTTAAAACCAAAATCATTATTTACTTGTACGGAGGAGGCAGTAGATGTGCTCATAGCAGGCCTCTAAAAAAACTTATTATATAGCAATATATCGCAATATATCAATACAATATATTATTTTTTTTCTTAAAATTAATTTTTACCCTTTACAAAATGTTGAATAGTCGAGAAATAAGCACCCACTTCTTCGAAAAAGATGACGGGAATACCAACAAATGCAAATGTGGTACAAAAGAGAATTGCCGATGTATCATCAAGCGCTGTAGCAATCTCTTTAGCCATATAAAAGATGCGCATATGGATGAGTATAATTTATTGATAAGCGGCAACAACAAAAATGCATTTTTATCCTCAAATCTTAGTGTTGTTACACCGAAAGCTAGAAATATCCACTCATGGATACCATGGATTATAACAAAAACTCTGCCATTTAGTTTTGTCGAGGATCCAATGACTGGCAAGTATACCAATCTGTTTTCTATCTTAGTCATATCATTTATGAAGTACTTTGTCTTGTTGCAACACAGTTAAAAGCCAATATCCAGAAAGCTTTACCAGAAAGATTTGTTGTCGTTTTCGATGGATGGACTAAGAGAAGAAAGCATTTTTTAGCAGTTTTTGCTGTCTTACCATATACGACGATGTAAATTTTATTAAGCAAAAGGGTCTTCGAGGATGAGACAACTTTCTAAGCTATATCTCATTTTAAAACAATTATCCGAGCGCTGTCTTTATACGAAAAATCAAGTGCCAATATTATGTTTATAATATGCGACAACTGTTATACTAATATATTCTTATCAAGAAGACTTTATGTACCAAGGAAAGGCTGTTACAGCCATAAATACGACCTAGCAGTACAACTTTATTTTTTTGAGTGCGTTCGATGATACAATCACACGAATAAAAAATATAATTACAAAATACCTAGGATTGAAGCTGGCAGACCTATTAAGAGAAAGAACGGCACTGACTTCTATTGTATACAATCCTACTAGGTGGAGCTTTTAATAAAAATGGTTGCAAGATATAAAGAGTTATAGATTATCATAATGTTAGAGATGATGAAGATTTAGAGCTTTTTTATCTTATCCGCAGGTGAAAATGTCTTGTAGAAAGAATGATGGTCACACTAAGTAACTTTGAATCAGTTACCAAAGCGCTGCAGATACACACTTGTGATATGAAATTAGCCCGTGATTTATTTAATCAATGTTTTAGGGATTATCCAGAGATGCAGAATCACTTATCGGAGCAGGAAAGAATAGGGTGTAATCCAAAATTTGAAACAGGCATTTACAAGATAATGAACGGGCTGGAGTCAGAACTGTATGGCACAGAAGTACATAAAAAGAAAATAAAAAAAAACTATCTTCATCTGTCACGTCTATACCTTAAACAATTGACATATGGAGAATAAATATCGCGGAAAGGGTATTAAGCAGGCGTGATTCGCAAAATATAACAGCAACCTCTAAGTACAATGATTTGAGATGGATAGTTCTGAGTAGGTATATTCGTGAGAGACTTTTCAGTACGGCCAAGATAATATTGAACGATCTTAGAAGTAGTATGGATGACGAAAATTTCGAAAATCGTTTACTATTGAAAACAAACAATATTTACAGGGATGAAAAGACAGTTGAAAATAGTATTTAAAAACCTCAAGGTAAATTTTCTTCTATTTTTTTTTATTCTGTATAAATATATTTTTTAGAGAGGGCTCTAAAGTAAACAAAAAAAGACAAAAATCCTACAAATAAGGTATTAATTTTTGTATTTAAACACAGTTGTAATATCAAAAAGCGTATTTTATTTGTATTTCTACATATTCACGCAATTTATATCGTTTTTATAAGGCGCGTTTTGTATAACACAATTCAATATTAGCAATAAATGTAATTCTCTTGCACGCCATATATTTATATATTGGTTTATATGCGCAAACGACAGACTTTAAAAAAAAAAGTTTTTGCGCCATGTAAATCGTGTTTTTATTGCTTGTACAGCGCTTTTTGAAAGTAAAACAGAAATATAGTCTAAGTTTTATACGTATTAGGGGCAAACCAAACATATATTTTTATTATTGCCTAGAAATAAAATATATTATTGTTCTTTAAAATTAAAACAATAAATAAAAAAATATATTATTGAGTAGGTCTGGCTCAAAGTATTCATAAAAAACCAAACAGTTTTCGAACTAATAAAAAGTATTTTTTGTAGAAATTTATCAGTAAAATATTATTGGAACTAATGAGTAGTTTGTATATTGCTAACATATAATACGCAAAAAAACAAAACCTGTTACGTTTTGCCATATTATTGGTTTTTTTGCGCTTGTAAAATTATAAATATATGGTTCTTTTAGTAAAATACGATCATTCAAAAAAGAAATTCTGTGTAGAAAAAAGCTAAAACTGCACCACTCGAGATAGAGAAAAGTTTATAAAATTGTATTTTGAAAATAATTTGAAGCAAATCCTGTTTTTTACGAAAAAAGGTCCAAAGAACAGCCATTTCCCGTTTCTAGCTTATTTTAGAAACAAAAGGAAAAATCGATTTTTAAGCAGCCTGAACATTGTAAATAAACTGCAATAATTTTTTATTTCGTGAAAATATTTGTTTATTTTTTTTTACCTTGGGTAAAATTACACTAGGGCAAGAAAACGAACCCTAGGTCTATCTAAATTCCATTCATATTATATTTCCATGAACAATTTTAGGCCCGTTCGAATTTTCCAAAGAAATTTTTTAGGCCAAATTAAGGGGTAAAAAATTTTAATGGAAAAATTGTTTCATTGTAATTTTTTTGTGCCGTTCCATATTGCTTTCCAATAAAAAGATTTTATTCCATTAGAATTTTTTATGACCAAATGAAGCTCCCTTAAGGGACGTATGTTTTTTTGCTATCAGTAAAAAAAAGTCAGGACTGCGCATTTTTTTGCAGACAGCAAAATTTACACAGCATTTAAAAAAAATACGTATAAAATTTTCAGTTTTTTTTAAACAAGCATAAAATATACAATCTAAAATAGTTTATTTACTGATTTTCACCAGGTTTTACGTTTTTTGTAAAAATAAATTCACTGTCAAAAACTTTATTTTTTTATTAAAAAAATGTAGTTTTTACAAGAAATATTTATTATTATAGTAAAAAAAAGGAAAACGTAAAATTTACTATCAGATATCCCTGATGGTAAAATTTACTATCAAGAAAACAAGTTTTACTACCAGCAAAATAAAATACAGACGTAAAAAAATCTCCGCATGCAAAATTTTACTATCAGCCGAAAAAAATTTAGCCTAACACTGTATGCAAAATTTCCTATAAGCAAAAAAACATACGCCTCTTTAGTCATTTTTTTTCTATTGAGAAAATAAGATTTCAAATTTCAATGAAAATAGAATTCCAATGGAAAGTTCATAGAACACGGCTTTAGTAAAAAAAAAATAAAGGGCGATTGTAAAAAATGTTGTATACGAAATTAAAGGGTAATTGATCTAATTGGAAATACTGTATTCATTGTTTTTTTTTTTTTTTTGCATAATGATTTACCCGGGCATAACTTTTTGCATTGAAAATATTTATGACCAAGGGAAGCTCCTTATCTTTTTTTTCAAACGGAAAAAATATATAAATTTCTATTGGTAAAAAATCTATTGGAAAAACTGAAAGACCTGTCTTTTATATTTACGCAAAAAAATACTAAAGAAAAATTATTTTTACCGTAGTAAATTTATTCAGAAAGGTTACAATTTTTTTATGATTATACTGCTTGAAGCAATATATTTCTAACTTATAAATTTTCATATAATATATTCAACTTTATAAAAATTAGTAAAATGCAATATATTATTATTTACACTATTGATTTCTAGTGATTGGAAATATTGTATAAAAATCGGGCGGATTCTCTTTTTTTATTTCCGCCAAGAATGGCCATTATGGTCAGATATTGTATGAAAACGGAGAACAAATGCCGAATAAAAGTGATTTTTTTGACTGGTATGATAATCTCTAGGAGGTGGTGATTCTTGCAATTTATAAAATTTTATTCTTTATCATTGCAAATTATTTTTAATTCTGCGTGATTTTGTATAAATATAAGGCGTAATTTTTGCATAGTTGTTCATTTTTATTATGCATAAAGTTTATTTTGAATACAAATTCAATAAAAGATTTTTAGGGGCTTTGCGAACCCAAAATGTGGAATTTCATATTTTGGGCATACAATGTCACAAGGAGAACTTACATGTTTTTTTGTCTTGGAAAAATTAAATAAAAATTATTTTTTCTACGATAATCTTTGTATAATACATATTAATTTGTTTCAGTACATTCAATTTTTTACATTTACAAAATGAACGGCCAATTTATACATTGGTAAATTTTCAATGTTCGCTTTATTTGTAACGCTTAACGAAAACGAAGATTTGATTTATTATTATTATTTATCGTATAATTTGATTTGTTTACGTAGCAGAGATGTAGCCAAGTTTTGGAAGGAGGAGTAGTCAGTATTTTTTTTCAAAAAAAACGCTTAAAAACAAAACATTGAATAGTAAATATGTTATATGTTGTTTTTTTGCAAAAGTTGCGTTTTTAATTTTTTTTATCGAATTATATTTTAATAAAAATATCTGCACCGAAAAAGACTCACCTTAAATGCAGGCGCAAATTTTTTTGGAGGAAAGGGCGTTGCCCCCCCCCCCCCCCATTCTATTTTAGCTAAGCCCATGTCACGTAGTAGGTTTTTTTATTTCACTAGTAAAAATGGATTATACTCTAATGGATAAATTGAAAATTGAACCCCTATAAATCTTTTTTTTTGTTTTTTTTTAGCTTTGTATTATTTTTGCTGTTTTTAACAGTCTTAAAATAATTTTACTTAGCTGAAACTTTTTATAACTAAAAACAGCAATAAAATATGGAAAAATATGGGATGACTTGCCCGACCATAATGGAATATATTGTATGGACATTTATACCGTTGCCATAATTTTTTTTGCAATCACTGCTGATTTTTATTATTAACAATCAATTTATAAAAATAAAAACCCCAAACTAATACTTTTGATTTAGCATTTTTCCTTTTCTTCAACCATTAAAAATTTTTTCTTCTTACAAAATGCCTTTCCTTAATCCTCTTGCATACCATTAAACATTTTTTTGTTATTACCACCTTTCTTCTCCCTTCTTCCTTCTCCCTTCTCCCTTATCCCTTGTACCTTCTCTCTTTTAATTTTTAATTTATTTATTCTCACATAACGATCGGATCGTAAAATCACAAAAAAACATGATCGGGCGATTCGGGTTTGAAAAAAGCATTATCCCGGGATCCCGGGACTAACTCAGGACTATGTAGGACTATTCGGGATTGTTTTTAGCTAAACTATACAGGCTTAAATACACTTGTATTGCAGGGCATAGTAATTTATACGCTTGTTACTCTTCAGTTTATCAATAAGTTTGGCAGCTACCTCCCGATAGCCATTTAGAACGCATAAAAGATTTTATATAGTTCGTTGACTACGATCGTTGTTCGATTTTTATATTATATTGGTAGAAAATTAGGCATAAATGTTTAACTGTAGTCTTATGACTAAAAATAGCCATATTACTTATTTTAGAAAATCAATCTAATTAAAAATTTTACTCTTTCAATGTCAAGAAAATAGACATCCAAATTCATATACATAATTTAAAAATGCGCATTTACTATAAAAATTAAAGTGCAAATATACTTATGCACTTATGCACGAGTCCAATATCCTAAAAATATACATATTTACAAAAAGTAACTATTTTTTCTAATAAAAAAGGGTATAATATATATGTAAATACCAAAAATGGCTATAAAAATATACTCGAATGCTAAAAAATATACTGTCTACGGTGTCTTTATAAAGTGATACAATTTTCCATCGAAAATATGCTGCAATATTTTATAATCCGTTCACTTAATATTCCGTAGATATGGAAGCGTTTTAATCCTAAAAAGAATGATTTACAATATCCCGAATCCTGGCATTACGATCCCTGATTCAATGCTGTCATTAAAAGTAAGACATATTGCATGATCCTGCTTCTTTTTATCGAATTCGCATCCTTGATAATATGCCAAAATCTCACGAAATTAATGCAGTTAAAAATGCAATAGTTTATAGGGTCAGTTCTTAATGTTAGAAAAACTTTCTTCTTATTTTCAGGGGCGAAAAAATCTAAACGAAATATATAATCCTGAATAATAATAATAATCCCGGGATTTGGGATAAAAATAATCCCAAAAAATCCCATATTTAATAATCCCGAATCCCGAGATTACTATCCCTAGCCCATACGCACTATATAAAAATATAGGGCGGTAAAGCACTATATTTAAATATAATTATTACGCGTTATTATCGAAGGAACACAATAGTTTGCAAAATAAAGTACATAGCATGAAACAGAGGTTATATTATCATACGTCGAGTTTTTTATTAGAAAATGTAAATGCTTTTTATTAGACCAGGGTAGATTGTAATTTTTTAAAGTATAGATCTAAAAGATGGGTTAGAAATTAAGCGTAAAAACTACACCTTTTGCAACAAACAGTAGTAGTTTATGTGCATTATGCAATTTTTACATTATTTTACTGGTTTATAAGGCGGCAAACTGATATTTTCGGTAATTTTTTTTTATCATTTAGTTTTTTTGTGCTTATAAAAATTAGCTTTCCTTAAAACCCGTATAAGAGGGAAAATTTCAACCAAAATGTCCCGTATTTATTTATTTACGACTATTTACGATAATGCGTAAAAAAAGAGGCCTGATTAAAAATACTCGTACTTTGTAATTTGTAGATTCTTCAAAGAGCTCCTAATTTAAAGAGGCCTTTGATTTTTAATACTAGGTTGCAAATACTAACACGAATTTTTTGTACAATTTGGGCCTCCTGAACAGGTTCTGAGCCCCCCTCCCCACTTTTTTAGATTAATGAAAATATAAATTTATTATAACCTAATCAAAAATATGAAAATTTTCCTAAATGAAATATCAAAATCCCAGAAAATTACTGAATTAGCGTAAAAATTGTCATCATTACCAACACCAATTAACGCAAATTCTCTCTGTATGTGTAAAAGAGTTGGGGCTTAGATAAACCAACGGAACAGAAATAAAAAATTATTAAAGTTACGTTGTCATGGGTGCATAAAAAGTTATTTAAAGTTATAAAAACGTCATTTTTTGTAAATGTTTAACTTAACTCAAATTTAATGTGTATTCTAGCTTCATCCATTTAGCCTTTCCAATTTCGGCCCCCATTTTCTTTAATGTAAAAAATGGGGGCCCAGAACCTGTTTAGGGAAGACAGAATCTAAGAATACCAACATAAATTATATTTATTCGTATTTATACGCTTTGGATTAACTAAAATTCATATGTTTTTTTTTTGTCAAATACACGCTTCATGGTGAATAACATTTTTGTTTTTCAAGAAAGTACAGTAGTTATAAAAAAATTCAAAGATTGACCATAGAACTTATTGTAGTTAAAATTTCTTCATATTAAAGATAAAAATTTTAAAAAGAGACGATTAAGCTTGAACTATCGTTGATTTTAAGTTTTAATGAGGTGTCTTTACAGGCTGTATGTTTACGATGGCTATAAAAAAAGTTAATATTTTTGTAGAACTATTCATAAAAAAAGATTTTAGTAAAAATTTTGAACTAGACTGTTGTAGTTTTGCAAGGGGTGCCTAACTAAAATTTATAAAAATAAACCCATAAGTAAGCGGCTTACATGTGCGGCTTTTTTTAGGGTTTTTTTCGCTTCATAAACTAGGGTTTATAAACTGAAAATTTTTTTTTTTAACATTATTTTAAAAAATCATAAAAAAAATTTAGAAATATACAAATTTATCGAAATATTGTTTTTTACATGTTGATATTATATTATTACTACTATGGAATGACAGAAAATTTAAGATAAATTCTAAAGTTGGACTAAAAGCATTTTGTTAAAAAAAATGAGTTTTACAGTATTAGATAATACATCAACATTATTTAAACTTATCTACACGCATGTGTTCAGCGTCGTAAATTGCTTCCTTTTACGCGTTTATCAAGTAACAACATTTAATATTTGTATACTCTCTGCTTATTAACGTCAAAAATACAATTAAATCACTTTACGATGCAATTTATTCTGTTTCTTTGCATCAAAGAATACTTTCTTCCAAATTATTCATTATGGTCATTATAAGCGGGAAAAAATTCAAAGCCCGCCCATATTACCATACCATATAACGTACACCTGTATTCCTGCATGCATTAATCTTTTATTATGCATATTTAGGTTTAAATTTATTTATTTGTTATTATTTTTGCCTTGTTTTTTACTTTAGTGTAGATGATATTCATGAAATTCAGTGGTGTATTGGCTAGGTGGGGAGTGGGGGGCAGGGTGTCTGAAATGAGGCGGGTTTCACCCCCAGCGCACAAAAACCATGCATATTAGTAGGAGGGGCATGTTTTGAAGTTATGTGAAATTTTTTTATCGTAAACTTACTATAATTATATTTTTGAAAATACTTTTAAATTTCCAAAACTCTTTAATGTAAAAAAAAGTTATATTAGAATTGTTAAAATGAATGTAATGGTTGATTTGCTAGTATGTAATAATGTTTTTGTGGTTTCTTACCCTTTTGCTGCATTTATTTTTATATGAAATTTACACCTAGCAATGAAATACATTATTGTATACTAATTGTATCACTTTTCTATTACAGAAATACTTTTTTTGTATTGACCAGGTATTGTTAAAATAAATTGTAATTATTGACAAAAATTTAACTGCAATATCGATTTTTGCGTTAGATTAGTAAGAATACATGTAAAAATTGCAAATTTCCATTTGCCAAAAGACCAGATTTTTAAATAGATTCTTGCCTTTGTATAAATATAAAATATAATAATATGATTATAGTAAGATACAATGCATTCTATAATATAAATGAAATCAATGCATAGCAAGCAACTAATTATAGCAATTAATGTATTCTTAAAATCAATAAATGCAATTTATAAGATCAACTTACTATAGAACCAAAATAAATATACTTAAAATATGTTCACAATATTATAAGAAAAATTTAAATTGAACAGAGGTACACTTTATTATAAAATAAATTTTGTTTCGAAACGTAGAAAATACTTTTGTTTTTAAGGCTTTTTTTAAGCATAATAAAAAACGAGAATCATACATCCTAGCATTTGCGATAAATTTTCAAAAGTCCGTTCTATAATAACTTTTATCTTGCGAGTACTATTATATGTATTTATATCGGTCCAAATACGATAAGACCTACATAACAAGATTTTGCATACCTTTGTAAAAGTTTAGTGTAAATTGACTTACCCTTGATGCTGTCAACATTGAATATTCACTCTGCTTTCAAACAATTTCTTTAACAATAACTGTTTTTATAAAGAAGGTATATTGAGTTTTTTACAGAAATACGAATAAGCAGACTAAGTAGGAGAAGGCAATGCTTCAACGCCCGTTGGGAGAAGCTCAATTGTGTTTTTTTATGTATAAAATGTCTTAAGGTATAAACTTTTATTTTTTTTAAATGAAAAATTTTATAAAATATTTGAAACTTAAATGTTCTTGCCAGAAATGTACATTTTTGCGCGTAAAACTTTTTTTTCTTATTTTTGCCTCCCTGGAAAGTCGTTCTTAGTCTGCCAGTGGTAATACGCATGAAAGTATAACAAAAAACGTAAAAAAACTGACAACCGCATTTTTTGCTCGTGTTTTATAAAATGACGTTAGTATTGGTATTAATAAATGCAAGAGCTCCTAAACTAGAATAATTGCATGGTGATTGTTTTTTTTGTTCCTTGAATAGTGATTCTTTGAAATCGTGAGTAAACTTCATGTGTGTATTTTTGCTTAAAAAATTACGATCGATAAAAAAACTGTTATTCAACTTTCGCAAGAAAAACTAAAAATTTTGATTTAATAAACAACATGTGCGGGTTTTTTTATGTTTATGTAAAAAATCGATGTATTGCAATGCATAAGTACTAAAAAAATGCAAAATTAACCAATAAATTTTAATTCTTTGATTGCATTAATTGCATGTACAACAAATTAAATAGACCCTCTACTAGATACCTGTATGGTTTCTTTATTGGCCGCGACGGAACGAACCGATCCGTAGTCCGGACTGGACCGGTTCGTTTAATCATTTTCGAGAGTCAAGTGTTTTTTCATTTTTTATATCATGTAAAGATAGGTAAAAGATGAACTACATTAAAGAATTACGAGTATTTATTGGCATATTCACTTAAACGAACAAAAAAATCTAAAGTCCACATATTTTTAGTAATAAAGATACTTATTACACGTATTACTTTGTATTATATTTTTTTCTGATTTTTTTTGATTTTTTTATGTATTTCCGAAAAACTGGCAATATTCCGTGATATTGAGATATATTATTTTTTTCTTTTACATTTTTACTCCCCTAAATGAGGGAACTTATAAAATACACTAACTCAACAAATATTCTTGATTTTATATCCCTCGTTGCCAACGATAACAGTAATTCACCGCTTACTAGCGATATTGATGTTAAATAAAATTTAGTTTACAAAAAATTCTCTTCATATCCAAATGGCATCTTTTCATTACCCGGTTTTACTATAGGACAAATTGAAGAGATATTTAAAAAAGTGGCAAGCATGCAAGCGGGCATCAAACGGCAGAGGAAGAAGAAGGGAAATTAGGATGGAAAGATAAACTTCTTCTTCTGCTTAGTCATTTTAGACATTATCTGAACTTTATTTACTATCGCAAGATTTCGGTGTTGTGAAACAAGACGTCATGATGTCCTAAATAGCACTGCGCATGCTGTGAGAGATGCTTTAGTAATAAGATTAATCCCAACTGTGAATAAATCAATGCATATCGCGAAGAATATAATTTTACCCCACAGCCCAGAAGTTGCCGTAATTATTGACGCCACAGTTTTATATATTCAGAGCCCATCGGGCTCGATGGATATTTTTAAATTTTATTTTAGTGGTCAAAACTGTATATATTGCCTTGAATCTGAAGTTGCAGTAATTCTAAATGGCCAATGTGTTTTTTAGACCTTTATCTTGGTGCAGTACATGACAGTACAATTTAAAAGAGAAATGTCTGTCACATGTGAAAATGGTTGTTTTAAAAGCGAACAAGAAGCCACTCAGAATACAAATGATACAGACCCGCATTGGGGAATTAAGGGGGATACAGGGTATGTAGGAAACGGTCACGGATGCAGATTGTTCACCATGCCTACAGGAAGAAAACTGACGGCCACTGAATCAAGAAATTTCATTACTAGAATTATAGTTGAAAATTTTTTGGACGTTTAAAAACGATGTTTTCAATCCTAAGAAGTCAATACCGTAGAAATCATGAGCTATTTAAAGTATTTACGAGTATTTGTTTTGCTTTGTGTAATTTCAGTATTACAAAAAATCCTTTACGGGACGAGGAAAAAATATTTCATTGTGCAATGAAACCAAAAATTCAAGTATTAAGAGAGCGATATGAAAGAAAGAAACGCAAAAAGAATTGGCCGTTTATTGGATCGGGATGTAACTGACTCTGATATCAACAGGGTGAATAATCTAATTGATTACATATTTAGTAAATATTTTGATTTTGTGTCTGTTAGATTTTAAAGATATATCACACTATTATTTATTCGGCTAATTTGAAACCTATATATATTCTGTCTACTTATACGTCTATAATTTTAATTTTCTTATTGTTATTTGGAAAAATGGCCTAGTTAAATATAATACCTAAATACACCTCACGTTGTTTTTCATTTTATAATTCTAGGCTTTATTCCAAAAACAAGTTTCTTCTATAAATTTGAACATTAGAAAATCTAATTTCTTATTCGTATATAAGCATAAAATATGTCATTTTTGTGCATCATCATTTAATCATGTCTTTATTATTAATCCTGTCCTTATTCCTAGTATTTCAAGTAAAAATCTTCGTCCTACCTTATGGACCCTCGTTTAATCTATTGATTTCAAAACACAACAAGTGTATGTACTGCCGATTTTTTAATCTAATCTACTTTCATTTGTTTCGTAATGAGTGACTCACGAAAATTATCCTGATTGGCACAGATTTTGGAAAATATCCAGATTTTCTAAATGAATGAGGGATAAGATAAATAAGGAAGAAAAAAAGAGAAATGTAGATTAAAATATTGTTAAATCAAAAGGGAGTAACTATAAATAAAGGTAAATTGAATTTGAAGGACTTAATTAATTTAATTCTCTCTTTTTAAATTATACTGGCCTTTTTAAAATTACAATTAAAAATTTTATATATTCAATGTAAAATAAAGTGCTATTTAATTTACTGTGTGGTCAAGTTGCATCTTTTATATGCAAATCAAAAGTCCTATAACTGATTTGGAGTATCAATACATGCTTATCACTTTAATACGCTTTTTTTTCTCTTTCAATTACCAAATTAGTACAAAAAAAGTATTTATTTGTTGAAATGATGCAAAAAAGAACGATATATGTATATATAAAAAATTTTGTTTTTTGAATATAATTGCTAAATTGCGTCAGTTTTTGTACAAGCATTGCCTTTACTTATTGGTAACAACTCCACGTTTATAATGATCATTACAAAATTAATAAAAAGTTTTTTAATTTTTAAATTGAAATTTTGGCATAATTTGTGCGTCCGGTCCGGTTTTGAAACCTTCCGGTCCGGGCCGTTACTGCAATTAAAAAATGCAGTCCGTTCCGGTCTTGGCGGTCAATAAACGGACCATGCCGGTCACTACCCTCCACCAAGAAAAGTGTGATCTATCTGCTGCCTTTAAGCTTTAAGTTAACTACCTGTGTATTACTGCACAATCCTTTTGTATTGCAATATTTCTTTACCAGCGAACAATATATTTTAGGTTTTCCGCAATTTTACTAAAATATTTTGACAATAAAAGTAATCCTATACAAAGCAGAATTTTTTTTTTAACAGGTACCTTATTTATATGATTCTCTAATGGTTGCGATTATTTGTTAATTCGTTATTTTTTTTCTACGTAAAAAAACCTTCTTTAATAGTTTCCAAACACGTTGTACTACGTATTTTACTTATATAAGAAGACTCTGTAAAAGAAAAGAATAGGGGCTAGACAATGCAAGTATAGTTAAAGTTACATTTATTTATTTTCAATTATAAGTTACTGTTTCAAAAAGCATCGTGGTCAAAAGATTTTTTTTAAGTTGACATGGAAAACACATTAAAACATGTTTTTATAGAAATATTTTTACGATAATATTTTTGTAGCAATTGCCTTCTTACTGTTACCCGTGTTATTAGTCAAAGAATCCTGTATATTTCCCAGGCTGATTTACTGATTCAATGCTTTAGATCTTCAATTATTGCCAAATCGATTGGCTGTTTTTTTTGAAGTAAGGCCGCCAGGAATATAACAAACGAAAAAACTATATTTTTTAAAATTATCTATTACCAGTTGGCACTTCTTTACGAAAGGGTAAAAGCCTGATTAAAGGGGACCTAGTCTGGGGCTGGAAAATACTACAATATTAAACAGATAAAGAAACGGTAAAAAATATGAAATTTTGTTATCGAAAGCTTTCACCCTTCATATTTGTGATATAAAGACTTATATTGTGCTTATTTCTCATCCGGATTATTTAAATAAACTAATCCTGTAGTAAATAAATAATATTAGCGATATACTATACAATCAAGTTGAATGCATGTTAAATTTGAAATATTTTAAAATGTTTTCCCTCTATACACCCCCTGCAGAAATGAACAATTAAATCAGGCGCCACCTTTTTTTAAAGAAGCACCTTTCAGTATGGATACATGAACAGTAGGTGGTCAAAAATAGAGCTTGCAAAACATTTGAATTACAAAGCTTCAAAAATTTGAAAATGATGTATCAAAGCTTTGACAAAGCTTTACAAATGTTTTAATATACAAATACACTGATTTTTACCTTATCAAATATAGAGGTCTCTTGTAAAAAAAACAATTATAAACAAAATAAATGAAGTAATCTCTCGGTAAAGAAAAATCTTACGGTTAACAAGCTTTTGCATTTTTTTAGCACGTAAAATGACTAAATTTTTGTAATTAAATTAACGCAAAGATAAATTAAAAAAAGAAAAATATATAAATACCCCGTTAATAAAATAATTGAATATTATTTTTTCATTAATTAAAAGTAAAGAGTCATTTATATAAAACGAATAAAATGCTGTCAAATGACAAACCAATAATTGTATTTTTCCTTCCAATTATTTATTTTTCTGTTCATGTGTTATTTTTGAAATAAAACTATAAAAATAATAATGTAAACATACTTTCAGTATTCAGGCTTGTTCTTCTTGAAACACAAATATTTCCAGTTTCTGAGAAGCATCTTTCTGCATCAGTGGATGTGGGATTCAGGTCTTTAATGAGTAAAAATAAACATTAAACAACTGTGGCCATTTTCTGGAAATTTCATATCTTTAAATAACATCTTCAAAATTTTCAATGTGAACATATTAAAAATTTATTTCTGTTTCCCTGTTAATTTAAAGTTATCATCAAGTAATTCTTTATCATCCTTACTAATCAATTTTAATACAACATTATAGTAAAAAGCTGGATTACTATTTACATCAAAAAATTCTAGATTTTATTTGCGGGCTAAATTTTCAAGTTAATATAAATTTTATTAAATGATAAATAATCTATTTCTAAAATATTGTCAAGCAAGTATCCGTATCCATATGTTTCCTGTAAATATTGTATCAATATATTGCTTTGGTATTTCGTCGCTCATGATATCTTTTTCTCTATGATTCATATACTTGTTTTGATATTAAACTAATGATATTTTGCAGCTTGTTCAACACAAAATAAAATACAGTTAAAGCAGTTATTAAATAAGCGTCGCTTCTGCCTAGACCCTTAACTGCTAGTTTAAAGGGCAACAGTATGCCGATCAACTCGATAGCTATTTCAGGGAGATAGTTATGTAGCAACTGTAATTTTTTTGGTTTTCTTAACAAATTTTGAATGGCTGGATATAATGATTAAAATCTGACTTACATATTGTGCAAGGACGACCATCTCGTGCGGCATCTGATATTAAACCTACTTTCTTTTGCATATTAACTGATTTTCATAATTTTGAAATAAAATGAATTGTCTTTTCGGTGAATTTTTACAAAATTTACTAATTTTGCGTACTTTCTCTATACTTTCATTCCATTTTTGTGTTAATTTGGGTACATTTATTGCATTAGGAAATCATCTAATATTGTTTTGTTCTTTTTCAGTTATATTTACTAAATCAGGTATTTCCTTTAGAATCTACAGAATTTATATTTTCACCATTTGATGTATCTGATTCAGAACGCCATCATTTAAGTCATTTTCTTTCTGATGTATATTATTTAAATATCGTTTTCTGTTTGGGAAATCTCTTGTTCTTTTTTTACTAAAACGCTTTATTTTGTTTTATGGTGATATAAAGGTGGCGTTGTTTTTTATAATAAGTCATACACAGATAAATGAATTGCGTGATTTAGGCAAAGTTGATACAATATTCTGAACTCCTCGCATGATCTTTTTTTGACCGCAGCTCCATCACATGTAATTGCGATAATGCAACTAAATGCAAGCCCTACTTGTGCCATCATTTTAATAATTAATCGGTTGGATTTTTAGCGTCGCCTTTTCCCGCAACTATTCTCAATCCTAGGCATAACATCTTTTTCTTTGAGGAGTGTAAAATCACATTTAAATACTTTTTTTCTGAAGATGAACACCATTCGTCAAAAGTTAAGGACACTTTATTTGTATTCAATAAGTTAAATTCATTTTATATTTTTTAAAATTTTACAACTTGCAAATTGTTTGTTAAATTTTATACCTGTATTGTTAGATGATGGTGCAATGTATCCTTTTAATATAAGTAATTTTTTTATGAATTCCGACGCAGCCCTTTGATTAATCGAGAAGCCATCTGTTGCTGCTAGTCTTGCTAATACTCTATGGCATGATAATTTTTGCAGCAATGATATTTGTGAATTAATATTATCAGTCATTCAATTTTCCTTTATAATGGGATGTAGTGATATGTCATTAGTAGATGACATATGATTTCGGATATTGGTTTTTCCACCGTTATTACATATAAAAACTTATGGAAATTTGGTATTTTTGCTTGTTCTGGATTGTCATTCGGACGTATGCTGTGGTCCGTACATCGCTTTTTCTTTGCGTCATTATAGGAATACAAAGAAACATTTACGACAGATTTTAAACACAATGGTATAAGAAACAATGTTTTGACACAGTTAGTAATTTTACAATAATTTTTTAGAGTGTTTTTCTCTCTCAAAGCTTTATCGAAGCCTTGTCAAAGGTTTGATATTTAAAAAATCAAATGT
Source organism: Agrenia bidenticulata (assembly GCA_034694785.1). Lineage (NCBI taxonomy): Eukaryota > Metazoa > Arthropoda > Collembola > Entomobryomorpha > Isotomidae > Agrenia > Agrenia bidenticulata. Next base: position 8,417 of record JAQFYM010001717.1, on the reverse strand, counting down.
CTGAGTTTTAATCAATTTTGAAAAGCAACCTCTAGTCTATAAGTAAACAAAATATAAAATAAGTTTTATTTACGAAGTGTGTAAATTTTATCTAATGCAACACAACATGACAGGGATATTAGTGCAGCTCTTTTACTTGTACAGTATACTTAGAAAATAGTGAAAAATTACTTTATGTGTTTGTAAACTCTTTTGCAATTCTTTCATTAGGTGTAGCTTTTTTTTACGATAAAAGGTAAAGGGGTTTTGCATTGTGCAGTCACAGCTAGATAACATACTCAAAAGCCTGTTGTTCGTACATGGCACACATTTTTTCAGTTGATTCTATCTGCTTCTTCGGCTTGCATCTACTTCGAAACAGTATTGTGCATAAACATTGCATCGAACCATTCATTAAAATCTAAAATAGATAAAGTGAAATTGCATTGCCACATATTATGAACGTAGCAGAATACAGGCACACGCTTTGTGTTTTACGTTAGATTTAATATTTTTTCTTTTCAAAAATCTTATATGAAGTGTTGTTTTATATGAAGTTTAAATGCATGATTATAATGTTGTGTTCCTCAAATTATTTTCTACGTTCTTTAAAGTTAAAGATTTTTTTTATTACTCAAATCTAAGATATAAGAATACATTTCATTAATAATGGCATAAAATTGAGGATTTCGTCGTTGTCGTGTCGAGAGGTTTAAACTTTTTCTTTATAAACGATTGGGTCATGGTTTTTTACCATTCATAAATCATTGATAATTTTACGCCTGTAACAAATGCAATACGGGCATCAAAGTATCTACTTTAGTAGTATTTATGTAGTATTTTTATGTTGGTCGAGTTGAAATGTCGTCATCTTGAATTTGTCATTTTTTAGGGGCTAAAAATAAAAATCAAATTTTGTATCAATGAAAATGAATAGACAAAATTAAGTCACAAATAACAATAGTTGTGTAAAATAAGACATTTTATGTTTGATGTATTTATTTTCATAAATTAATATAAAAGTATAAATCAAGTTAATTCTGTGATGTTGTTTTAGTCAAGAAAAAAATTACATAATAACCAAAAACTAGGTAAATATGTAATATGCATAACTAGATCTACAGTGCAAAAAAAATATGTTTGTATTTATATATAGTTTTATTTGAATATATGCAATAATTTGAATTGATTTTAAAACAATTTCACTAATTTTTATTAAAATAAAAAAAATTTTAATTACTTGTAGACAAAATGAATTGATTGCAATTATTTACAAGATACATTGTTTTTTAGAGCTAAATTATTATTTTTAATATCTAAGCCGGAATGAAACCCAGACGGGTTTTGACACTTTTTTGAGTACCGGGTCGGTGTAGTTTTTTCTTTTTTTTGTAATCATTTTTTTCGTAGATATATGCAGTAAATAACATTGAATATACAAGTATTTTTGTTTTGTTATTTTTACTATCTGGATGTAGCCAATACACGTATACGATGTGTCAATTAATCTTTTAATCTGCAAACAAAGATAAACCAATTGTTCATTTTATATATTTTTAGTTATGCTACTGCGTATCAAATAAAAACCCAATCAAAACATATTTCAAACTTTACTTTGTTGCAAATTTATACATCCCAAAAATAAATAATGATTTTGGGTTAAAAATAATGTTACAACATTTAGTGCAACAATATAATAAATTTTTCTTAAAGAAAAGTATGGTTTCTACTTTCAAATTTAAAAATATATATGTAAGCGCGATAAGCCTAATCTGCAATATGTGTATTGCAGTAGGCAACCTGCCATTAACCCTACTGGACAATACTAGTAGCAGTCTAAAATAAAAGTTTGCATAAGGCAACCACATAGGGCAAATTACAAAAAAAATGCCGCTGCCATATATGTATAAAAATATTAAGTTTTTTATTGAAGTAGATAATTTAAAAACTCAAAATTTTTCGAGGCAGTCAATCTTAAAAAAAAAACAATGTTTGAAAAAAACGAGTATGCATATAAAAAGTGTTAATCCGTTTCTTACTATTATTATTTTGCTTTATGAATGCAATTTTCAAAAAGTTTTTCGTTACTTTTTTGCCTTGAAAATCCTATTTACTTAAAATTGTTTGGTGTTTAATGTTGTTTATAGCCAGATCTCTACTTGTAAAAAAGTATTACGTTTTGTTTTTTGTATAAAAACCTAAACAGTCATGAGAAAAGCCTGCAAGAATAGTTGTGCTCTTAATTGTTATTTATCTTTGAAGAACGTTAATTATAGTATTTACGAATTCTTTATCTTATGTTTATATGTAATCAAGCATAAAAAAAACACAATTTTTTTTTTGATATGATTTTGTATCTTTTTTTAATCTCTTCCTTCCTTTTAACTCTTTGAGCTACAAGCCCATTTTCTAATTTTTCCTACCCTTCAAATATAAATCCAATATTTTTTATTCAATTTTTTGTAAAAAATGACGCGTATACGCGCAAATGTATAAAATACTGAGAAAGTTTAAAAAGAATACAGCAAATTTGGATTACATAAATTTAGATAATGTTTTGTTGGTTGTAAGAAGCACGATATAATCTGTATTTTACAGAAGTTTTACTGCATTGAAAAGCACTAATTGTTATCCTTGCTATACTATATTTTGACAAAACCATTATTAAGGACAATAAATAATTTATATGCCAAAACCTATGTCAAACGGTACCAAATAATTGCTATAAATACCGTGTTCTTGTCATATATAATTGATAACGCTGTCACTAGTAATTATTTGTTTTTTTTTTGTGCTATAATCCTTTAATAACTATAATCATTTTAATATGTGATTGTAAAAAATCTAAAAACGAAATTATACAGTATTACAAAATATGCAAAAGTATCTCTATGTTTATAAAACCTGTTGTTTATTTCACAATAAATTTGGCACAAGTCGGCCATATTTTAAAGTTTTCCAAATATTTAAACATACTTAAAATGTGAAATAATACAATAACAAAATTAATAGAAATAATAATATTTGCTTACAATTGTTTTATGAAATAATAATGTATTTTAAGATTTATTATACGCGTTGTTCAATCAATGAGATTTTTTATAGAATATCATAAGGTATCATACAACTTGCTATTTTTTCTGTCGTATAAGTTTTATTGCGACTCAAAGAAAAAGGCAGTATTTTTACGCGTATTCTCATGTTAAATAAATTGACCACGCCTTCATACTCTTTTTAAAAATAAAAATTTTGTTGCAAATTGGCTTTTACCGCAAGTAAACTTAGTTTTATAACTTAGATCTATTCACGGTTCAAAAATTGTTGATATGCGTATGGATTATAAAAAACTACCGAAATTCATATGTAAGCAACAGTTAAGATATATGTATAAATTTATATTGGTATACAGTAGATAAACGTAAAATGAGTACTAGCTTCTATAGTTAAATCAGCTTTATAAGCTCAAAATAATGTAAGAACTAAAATATCTATTGAATCGCTAGCCTGTTTGCTAAGAAAAATAATTAACTATAGTTGCGTTTTAAATTCATATTTTTCAGGACTATTGTAGTGCTTACAACTACACTTCTCGAACGTGCTGTAAGACAAGTATGCAAATCGGTTGATCGTAAAAATTTTGTGAAGGTATACATAAAGACTAATATTTGATTCAAATGCATTGTAATCTGTCTAAAAAAAATTTATAAAGAAAATAAATATTCATACAATATTTTTTACCGGAAATCCATTTTAATTTAACTTCAAATATAATGTCGCTGTCACTAGAAAAAAAAATGGTTTAAATTCGTAACATAAATTGTTTGAAAAAAAACTACTACTTTTTTTCATGACGCGTATACGCGTCATTTTGTGCAATACAGCCTTTTTTTCTGCGGGTAAACGCGTCATCTGGACAAATACGGTTCTTCTTTATATCGCGTATACGCGTCATTGTAGCATGAACCGTATAGCTAAATAGCGAACATGTTCTATTATGTGATTGCAAGTATTTACAGCTGCCGAGACATTGATACATGACCAAGGGTGGCACCCGTACACTCGATTTACCCGTAAGGCAAACCCCGTAAATACCCGTACCCGCAACTTGTGTATTTCTAAAGTTTCGTAACGGGTGAGGGCATAAACATCATCTGAATTAATAAAAGTTTTTTTACACAAAAAAAAGTATTATATAAGTCAATTATAAAGATATATAGTAGAAAATTACTAATATCGGCAACTAACCTAAAAGTTTCAGTATATGGTTTCTTACGTGCAACAGTACAAGAAATTTATTTTACTATGGTACGCTGCAATTTAATAGCATCTTACAGTTGGTTAAACACAGTATCATATAACAGCATAACCACCACAAAAATCATATTGTGTTTTTTGCGAGAAGAAATGCTGATATATAATAAAAGAAGGGAAAAAGACGCAAGTATTGGTAACAACGACAAGTGGTACAATCAGTACCGTAGGAAGTGGGAGGGGGGTGGGGGCTTGGGGGGGCTTAAGCCCCTCCCCTCTTGTAAAAAGAACTGCGCCTGAATTTAAAGGGGGTCTATTTATGTGCAGATATATTTTGCTGTAAAAATCTAAAATTAAAAAAAATTAAAATAAAAAAATTCAAAAAAAATTGAGATTTTTTACGATATAAATCAAGTATTTAGGGTTTTTTTTTCTAAAAACACTGACTAGCCCTGGGCACATAAAATTCCAGGCTACGCCACTATGTCAAATTATTGAACCATATAGTTCCCAATGCTATACTGTGCGTATACATCTTTCGATGCATGTAAAATGCTTGACTCATAAAAATATCGTGCGATTGGATTTTCTTTACAAAAAAAGTTTTTTTTTGCTATTACAGTTTTGTTATGTGCAAAAAGGCAAAACTATGTCACTTTACTTAAAACACGTAAATCAATATTGTATTTTCTAACAATAAAAAGTCATCATAAAACTTGTTTGTATGTATTAAAAAAAAAACGTTGGTTAGCACTATATATACACTTTACGAAGTATTGGTAAGTTATCAAAAAGTATACATGTTTACAACAATCTATGCGTAGAAACAACTATAAAATAGTCGTCAATAATATTTTTTCCGCCACCACTAACAAAAAAGCCGTCTAGTATATATAATAGTTAGTTTTTTTTTAGTATATTACTTGTCGGTAACCATTCGAATGTTGAATGTGCAAAAAAATAAAAAAAAAATAAATATATTTTTTTTATTTTAAAAAAACTGTTTTGCGTAAATAAACATGTATTTAATATCTGATTTTTTTAAACGTATTTAAGCTGATTACTTGGATGCAGATACTATAAAATATTATCTTTAATTTTTACGATAACTTTTTCTTTTGGCCATAAAGATACTCTATGTAAGACGGATACTATACCGCGTTTTTCTTTGGCATTTAGTACACTTTGAAATATTTTTAAAACTGCAAATTACAGTTATATTGCATCACAAAAGCTATTTATGTTTATTTAAGCATATAAATTATGATTAATATAAATAATAAAATTAAACAAGGGTATAAATAGATATAATTCCATCTGCTAAAAACATGAATACTTGCCTTGTGTATTAAAAAAACACAATAATCCTCATCAAATTTATAAAAACTATAATTTTGGTTTCGAGCGAATATTTGCTTTGTGCTGCTTTGATAATGACAAGATAACTTGAAATTTAATGACAATACTCATTAATATCTGTATATTGTTCCAGCAATTTATATTGTGTATTTTTTGTGCCAATCATACCGATTTATACATTTTTTCGTTACATCAAATCGTAAAATGCATATATACAGCAGTTTTTACGAATACATTTACTTTGCAGAAAGTTTCCTTCATATCTTTACAACGCTGTTTTGTACATATTTTTTTGTCATTATTATGCAAATTACCTTACAGTTATATTTACGTTCTTTTGTTTTGTTTGTTGTGCCTTTTTGTTATATATTAATTAATTGGCTTAGAGCCTTTATAAAAATGCAAAATCATTTTTTATTGCTTAGAAAAATAATGATGCATTTTTTGAATTTAGAAACCTTTCTCCCGTTAGCCGTACCCCTTCTACCCGTTACCTGTGGTCCAAAGTTTAACCCGTACGGGTGCCACCTTTGTATATGACTAAAAAGCTGTGTGTATGTAAATGTTGCATTTTATTATTTATCACACTACATTTATGTGATAGTTCGTAAGAAGAAGAAGCCATAGGTTAAACATGCGGTAATGCATTTTTATAGAAAAAAGTTAAAAAAAGAAATGAATGAATGAATTTAATTAGAACGTTATTGCAACAAGTCGGATGTATATACCGGCCACCCATTGGGTTTTTGTAACTTTCAGGTTCTGGGTTGGGTGACACATTTTGACGCGGTTTTCCGCAATGCGCTTCGGGTCAGTACACCCTGGTATCTTACCAAAAAAATTAATGCAAAAAGAAAATTACAACTTTAATGTTATGCAATGCGTCGCAATAACAGGCGCATATTTTCGATTGTTTTAAGCATATGTAGTTTTTATACAAAAACATTATAGCCAGTAAAACTTTTAATTTTTGTCTGAGATATACAAAAAAACCGTTGTTGTTTTGTATATATTTCAATTATGCACCCGTTACTTCTTTGTACGTAAAGATGGTTAAAATACCCGCGAGATTTGTTTACACAAATATGCGTATATAAAAATACCCTCTTAATTTTTTTTACGCATATTTGCGTAAAAAAGTTCCTTTAAATTATTTTTCAGATATATGCATAGTAATAAAATTATGAAAAAGTTAAAACTATAAAAACTTAAAGAAGAAATATAAAAACTAATACAATGACAAAACCACAAGCAAAGAAACCAAACTCCAATATTTATCAAATGACTTAATTTACGAAATCGGGGCTTTTATGCAGCAGACACACATGTTGCATATATATGTCGCTGCAACTCTTTTTATTGTACATTTATGTTTTTTGTATCTTGTTATTTACTTATTGGATCATCCATCCAATAATTATACACAAAAAGGTAAAACCATGTACAAAAAATTACATAAACAAAATAATTACAACAAATGCATGTTATTTTTTATTGTAATCCCTGTATGGATAGTGTTCTACATTAAATCAATGTTTGTCAGACTGTAATTGTTGAAAAAGTGTAAGAAAGGAACAACTTGTTGATAAATATATACCACAGTATTGTTTTAAAGACTTGACATTTTTATTTACATACATTAAGTCTTGAGATAAAAAAATCGTTGCTGAAATTTGCAGTTTTTCGTCTTCTTTATCCTAGAAATTACGATCAACCGAATTTTTCTATATTATTTAAGAAGTCATAAAGAAAAACGACAATAGTATAAGGGTTAATCGCGCCTAGTATTTAAGTCAACAGAATCATATTTTTAGCATCACAAAATCGACACAATAACGAGAAAAAACGGCAATTGACTGGGCTCAAAAAATGACCTAGGTAATGATAAAACTGTGTTACTCGCTCTTATTATGTCTTAAATTTTGCATATGAATATATTATATTATTAATAACTGTCTAGAAACATGTACCTTTATACTTTAAACACGTTTTATAGTATACTTTTATATAATATATCATGTAAAATTTATAAAAGCAATAATAGTATATAAAACTCCACAGCGTACCTTTGAATCCTGTTAAGAATATTTTTTATGTATCTTACTGCTTTTTTACAATTAAAAGCTATAGCTTATTCAGATCATATACTTTTTATGTTGTTTACTGTGTAAAAAAGAGTCTTATACAAGCTTTAAAGTTGTTTGCAGACACGTAAAAAAGCAAATAAAACCATTGTTGTGCTTTTTGAACATATATACAAGAAAAATCTATTTGTTGATTTGTCTTGTTTCGATATGTACAATATGCAAACCCATACAATTTACCAACTGTATCGACTTGTTTATTTGTATATTCCAAGTAGGTTTATTAGTTTTTTTTCGCATTTTTACATATTATGCGCTAGAAAGTGGTTTTTGTTTCTTTGGGGTTTTACGTGCATTTAGATGTAAATGAAATGCATGTCGTTATTTTTACCACGTAGAATTTGGCATTATGTCATTGATTATATGCCCTTAAATAAGGTTATTTCTACATGAAAAATCGTCAATTATAAAAAAGGCTAGCAGCCGATTGTATAACGAACTCTTATTATAAAACATGTATTTTTTTGCTTTTACAATGATGTTTTTTTATGGTTTACAGGTATAGCTTCGTATAAAGGTTTTACTTAATTAAAAAAAATGTTTTACTACACTTACATTCAGTAGGCGTAACCAGGAATTTTTAGTGACCAGCCCTAGTCAGTGTTTTTGGCACAAAATATACAGGTGAAAACACGATTTACATTGTCCAAAATCTCTATAATTTATATATATATATTTTGTTTT
>JAQFYM010001716.1:0-30058 GCA_034694785.1 Agrenia bidenticulata | reverse complement strand
GCATAAAAATGTGTCTATCATTACAAATAACTGTTTATACATTATTAAAAGTATGCGTTGTGCATTTGCGGTAGTTTCGCCCAAAATGCTGATAAAAATGCACTTAAAGTAACAAACCTGTTGTTTATTATACTTTCGCTGCATTTATACAAAAAAAAGTGGATTATACTTGCCTTAATTAAAATGTAGCAAATTATTGTAAAATGATTAAATGGACTTTAACACTTATTTTTATTATATTAAATATACTTACCAATTGTAACACCCTGTTTCAACAAAAAACGTGATCGGTTATTTATGGTTCTTTTTTGCAAAATATATGTGTGCTTGAGTGCTTTTAGACCCTATTTTTTAAAAAAAATATAAGTGCTTTTATTGCATTAATTTAGTGTTTTGAAACACATAATCATGTTATGCAGTGCTTTTAGGCCTCTAGTTGCACATATATGTGTTTTGGTGTGTTACAAGAAAATATTTTTTGCATATATATGTGTTGTCGCAATTATAAATCCCCTTATTTAGTCACACATATGTGTCAAGATTGTTAAAGGGGTAAACAAACATTATTATGTTTACGTTATAAATACAGTTTATGTGCCTTTTTTAGAAAAAAAACCGACTACTTTATTTGTAAATAACTCCAAGAATGTGCAAAATCGTCAGTAGTTAAAATATCTTAGATATTATTAATAGTATTTTATTTTTTTACACGTATATAAAAATTTAAAAATGATATATCTAAATGATTTTAACAACGAGTTATACTTTTTCTAATATATTTGTACATTTAAGTGCAAAAACTGCACATCATCTTGTAAACTTCTAGATTCTGCAGCTGGTCTTTTTTACTTTAAAGTAAATGTTGATGTCTAATTAATTCTACCTAAAATAAAATATTTTTTACAGAAAAAAAGCTTAAAAATAAAAAAAAGTATTCTGATAAAACACAAAGTCACAAATAATTACTATAAAATATATACAAATTAGTACAATAAATTATACACTTAAATGGCTGGATATTTTGAAAGTCATAATTGTATAGATGGATAACACATTGCACGCCAATGAAGACCTTGTTTGCAAAATAAAAAACATACTCAATATGTAGTGTTTTTTATTCATTCTTGGGTATTTGCATTTTTTTGATAGCACAAATTTACCATCTGTCTTTTTGCTATTTTTTTTACGTATAACTACAAAAAAATATTACATTTTACATGCGAATCTTTTTTAATAGATAATTTTTTGCACATTCATTGTACTACTTATACAGATCAAAATCGACTTAAATACCACTAAAACACCAAAAGAAACAAGAAATCTTAACAGTGTCTACTTTACAATATTTTTTGTGATAACATTATGTATAATGTTTAAAGAAATTTTGTTAAAGTTCATATAAAAGTTTTTATATTCAGTAAATATACAAAGCTGTAGTTTATACCCGCTCTCTAATATAGGTCATATTCAAAGTTTTATATATACAGTGTAAACTTATAAATTGCAATAAAAAACAAATTAAATGCAATCATGATGTGATATTTGCATAAGTTGGTCTTTTTCACACCAAAACTTTTTTGTCTAGCCTTCTTTATTTTACAATGTTGGAATTATGGTAACCAGATCATTTATAAAGCATTTTTTGTTTGTTTGACAAGAAGAAATATATCATATGTTCTTTTTTATTATTTTATAGGCAATCAACGGCATCTTTAATTTATGCCGTATAAATGTCTGCCTGATAAAGAAACCTTTAAATTACATTTTCACGACCATTAAACCCGTTTTTTACTCTTTAAAACCTTTTTAAAAGTATCTACGTTGTTTCTCAATATTCACTAGATGCTTTCTATAACAGAACTTTTATATAAACACTACAAAACACTTTTTTAATTATGGTACATTTTCGTAGTTAGGTTGATTGTGGCCTGCAATATTATTGTTTATTTTATTGCAATATGTATCGTTTTTTTAAATAGTAGTTATACGTATGTATTTTTGTATTTTAATATAAAAAAAAATAAAAATGTATTTTCTTATGTTACCAGCCGCAATTAAAGTTTAATAATGTATTTTCATACTTACATAGCCAATGTATTTTTGTTCGTCCTTTATAAGTATACACGTACATATACTACATTAATAAATACTAACGTAAATATCGCAAAAATTTTCGGATTGGGTATATCTAAGCAATTTTAATTTACACTTCTAAAAATAGTCAGTACATAAAGATAATTATTATGTTTTTACATTATAAAATACCGCGTATCAATGTTGATAAACTTTTAACAGCAATTTTTACAGAGTGTTCTAAAACATCCGTACAGGATTTTTGTATTTGTACAGTTGACCATCAGCCAAAAGTTTGCATGCTATATTCCCAATTAATAAGAAAAACATATTATTACAAAATAAATAATATTTTGTGTCTTACAAATAGCAAAAATGCATTGATCATTTATTTCTAAAGAATAAAATATAATTCTCGATAAGTCACCGTCTCATATTTCACGAAAATGTAGTATAGGATACAGATATTAAAACTAAAGTTTGTGTTTGCTGCAAAGCAAATATAACAACGGTAACAAACAAATATAACAGGATCAATTTAGTAATACGAACATTGTATAATATTTCAAAAATGTAGAATGTCTGTCAGAGACAAAAAAAACGCAAAACGTAATAGAAAGTGTATCATAGATGACAAGCATGTATATGTTAAATATATAGAGTTTTGCGTAGTGATGTAAAAGATATTGACTACCTCAACAATAGTATGTAAAAAAATAAAAAATTTTAGATACAAGTTTCTATTTATCATCAATCCTTGCGGATCGCAACGACAAATACTACTGTAAAGTATACGATGTCTGTTTTTTAGTAAAAAAAAACAATCGAATATTGACAATATTAAAAATAAAACAAGATTATAGCTGTAAATGCATAATTTTATATATAAGATATCTACGTAAAAAATAGGTATAAAATGTTGCAAAACAAAAAATACGGCCACAATGAACCGTACTTATGCATCTTAAATTCAAGCAAAAACACCCATATATAAGTATTTACTCTATTTAAATCTTTAATCAAAATAAATAGTAAAAAAACGCAAAAATTTAATGCATTATAATTTTATAGTCATTTTGCAAAAAAACTTATCATACTATTTTTTACATCCAAAGATGTCAAAAACATATAAATAATGCTTTTATTTATACCATAAAAGAAAATAAAATTTTTTTTTCTATAATGTTTATCAACAAAATCAGCTCTTATACGTGCTTTGCAAGACTTTTTTTATAGGATTTGCATAAGCTGTAGATAAAGTTTTAAAGAAAAGTCTTTAGATAAATAACAGACACTCAAAATAGTATCCATGCACAACTCTACGTCGTCAGAAAGTTGCTAAGTAGACAAAGTCAAAAAAACAATAATATATTATATAAGGTTAATAGTAAAAATAAGGGTTTTAAAGGACGACGAAAAAAAAAGCTCAAATATTAAAAGCGATCTTTTACCTGTCGTTTAGGCATGAAAAAAAACCTTCGTCAGCAGAAATATTTGTGGAAGCTATTTACATATATTTTTTAGCGGCTAAAAAAATGCAAAGATAATGCTGGGCAAGCAAAAATAGCCATAAGATTTGTTTAATAAACGTGTACATATAACATCTAAAGGGTAAGATTAATCTGAACTAATGACTTTTAAGAAGAGAAAATAAGTTAAGCTTACATTAATGATGTTTGTATATTTTACTTTGGAACTACTATACTTAACAATACTTATATAGAAAGTTTTTAATTGGCGAATAGTTTTTATGCGCCAAATTACTATATCGTGTAAAAAAATTTAGAATTTAACAATGCATCATCACGCCTATATATGTTGTAACGGTCAAAATGCGACGTTAAATTACAGTAACTTGCTTTAAAACTGGAAAACGCAAGAAAGTGTCAGTTAAATTGTATATCTACACAAAGGCATATTTTTTGTACTCGATGCAGGTTAAGAGCAGAACATGTTGTTCAAAAATACAAATTATACAATTAGGACAAAACGTTTTGTTTTTGTATACAAAATTACAACAACCCGTTTTTTTGCACAGTATTCATCGAGTTTTTATTTCTAGGCAAAAAACTTTTATATGGAATTCTGTAAAAGACAAATAAGTACTAACGGCATTATGTGGGTTGCAGTTTTTTTATGCAGTGAATAAAAAATACCATAAGATGATAATTATTTTTTTTGCGAGATGAATTTTTATCCTCATCATTTTTCATTTGTAAAAGCATATAAATACGGGAAAGACGCAAAAAGTATTGCGTCTGTTACAATAATATGCATAGCAAAACAAAACCTTTTTTAATATAAGGCTATATTAATAAAAATGCATTATCGATTGAATTAAAACACAATGATAGTATACAGTAGTGTAACAATATGGTATTTGCAAAAAAAAACAGTGTCAACTGCTGTGCCCTGGCAAATTGTACACATGGATACACACAAATCGTAGATATTTGCTATAACTTTTTTTGATAACTTGGCTTATCTTGCATTTTATATACAGAAAGTCTGTTATTAGCGACACTGTCAATTTAACTGGCAGTGTCGGCATTTGATATTAGAAACTGTATCTCGGAAACCCGATGGCAAGAAAACTTGCATAAAGCGGTAACTCATACTTTGAAGTATATTGTAGGCAACAGCAAACATAAAAACTGTTTGTAGAAGTCTGCGCTCACGACTTCATGCTTACAATTAATTACGTTTTTTTTTGCGTTGGTAAAAAATAGATGTAATAATACAGTATTGTTGGTTAAACAGTTTTTTCAATGTTTGGTTTAAATGTATTCTATGGAGAAATTCTACTGATAAACCTATACAGCCGTTTTGTAACACAGTTATAAAATATTTTGAAATAAAAAAGATGGTTCTTTTTATATAAACTGCATTTAAATTGTTAACACATAATATTGTTTTTGCATGCGCATTACTCCTGTGTTATATTTTTATTAACGCAGAATAAGAGCGCGCGATTAGTTGCAGCCATATTGTTTTAAGCTAGAGTGTAAACCTTATAAACAATATCAATTATAAAATGTTATGACTGGTTTAGTAGTTTTTTGGTTTAGTAATCAGAGTAAATAGCTTTGCAAATATACAAAAACTTGATGTCAGTTGCATCAACAATAACTCATGCTATTTTGCAAAATTTTAGCAATTTTGAAGCGACACAGCGTAATTAAGTTTATCTTACAACATTGTAGATTGTTTAATACACATTTGTGTAAATTTCCATTGCTCGTAATATGCAACAAACATTTATCTTGCAACCCTTGCTTTTTAAACAAGCTTCGTGTTTGTTTCCACATTTTTTTGAGCACCTTCTTTTCTTAATTGTAGCATGCAATGTACATTTTAACGAACATGTTCAATTGTGCCATTTGTACTAATAGTATGCAAGTGACTGACACAATTGTGATATGAATATCATATTGTTATTCGCATATTAAACCATAAAAAGGGCAAGATCCGTCAGAGTATATATTGTCCCGTAAGTTGGTTTCGGTCGGGTTGAGTCAGGGCTGTACATCTAATTAAGCAAAGCCAGGCAGAAATACTCTCGACCTTATTTTCTGCCTATGCAAATTACGGTGTTATGGATTAAAATAAATCAACACACATTACAGACAAAAAGTGAGTATTAGTTTGCATTTAAAATTTACATTTAGAAAGTTTTGATTTTAGATCTTTTATTTACAATATATTGACACAAATCTCTAATACTCTCTTTATTTAACCTCATTGTAATGCATTGAATGCCAATATTTTACTACTTTTCTTTTTCTCTCGCCTTGCACAATACCCTCCTCCGTTTATGAGTTTCTGCACATGTAAGCTACGACACTAAGGTCACGTTAAAACTACGTTTTTTAGCATTAACTATGGGCTGTTAACATAAAAATGATAGGTATTTGTACAATAAGTTGTTTTTTGGTTTTTTAAAAACAAAAAAATTAGAAAAAAGTAAGAATTTTTTGGATCACTCGTATTGCAAAATACTGGCATCTTAAATATAATTAGTACAACGGTAATTAAATATTAGTAGTGGTTATAAACATTGTTATCTTAAGGGTTTTTTTGTTGCTCTAAGATAGGGGAACTAATCCCAAAAACTGAATAATCGATTAGTCGATTATTCGACGTAAAATCACGAAAAAAATAACTGATTTTTTTTTTACATAATCGGCCATTTTTTCACACTAAAAAGTATATTAGCGTGTAAACAAATCAATCAGCATAGCAAGATTTTGCTTTCATCCCCGTTGTGTAATTTTTCACCTTATTGTACATAGATATTCCGTTCAAAAAATCTTTTAACGTCAAAAAAAAATTTTTTTACGTTAGGGTAAAATTCACGAATATGCCGTAATATTTTTAAGCCACATTCTGCAATAGTTGAACGAATTAAAAAAAGTTGAATAACATTTTAAAAATATATAAAACAAAGAATTAGCCTTAATAAAAAATCGAATGTTTATGTACTCTTTTTTTAGTAGTGAACAATAGTTCGACCATTAAGTTTACTTAAAAATGTGTTTTACAAAAAGTTTTTTACTTAAATATAAAACATTTTAAGTCTATTGATATGTTAAAAACTCTTGAGATAACTAGCAAACAGTTTTTTACTTGCAAAATATTTTGTCTATAAATCATAATTGAATAAAATTGTTTTTATTATTTTCTAAAAAAAACTGTAAACTTATAACCCTTTCGGCATATGTCTCAAATATGCGATTCATGTAAAACCTTAAGCGAACGAGAAAGACAAATTGGACTCACGAATTTAAATTCAGGTCAAACTTTCAGTTAATATAAAAATGTTTTATTTATTAGGAATTAGTTACTTTTGGTATCAAGTATGTCATTTCAGTATTTTTTTTTATTTCTAATATTACAAAAACATTTGGATGCTTTTAGTTAAATTAAATATATTAGGTTTTGCTGCTTTATTAGGTAAAAAAAAACTTTACAAATAAGTGATTTACAATTACAAAAAATACATATAAAGAAATCCTGCTTAAGCCAAAGAAGCGATCTACAAAATCAACAAAGACAAAACGGGTATTAAGCAGTACCGTGGACAGGAATTTGTATACGGGGAGGTAGTCTGTGTTTTTATACAAAACAGGGCTACAAAAACATGCGTTTTGGATGTTTTGACTTTTTTTTTTGCACAAATATGCCATAGTTTTTTTTTTGGGATTTCTAAAACAAAAAACCTTTGCACTAAAAAAGACCCGTCCCCCGTAAAATCAAGCGTAAAATGGTTCGAAAAATAGCCGTGAGATCTCTGCCCTCCTCTTCTGGACACGCCACTGGCTTTAATTAATACAATAAGACATTTCCCCCTTGATTGCTTTTGATTTTTTCAAAAAAAAATTAACCTACATTCGTAAAATATTTAACAGTACAGCTGAAGAAACCACAAGCATACCTATTTTATCTTATTTTTCTATAATAAAACGCAATCGGTTTATCGATTAATGCAAAAATTTAAAATATAAAACAGTTTTTTTAAAACAGGAAATATTTAGATCCCCTAATCTAAGGTGACTCCTTTTTGTTTTTATGATAGAGTTTAATGATTTTGTTGCTCTTGTGTTATTTATATTATTTTAAATATTTACCTGTCATTTGAGGTTTTTAGTGTGTTAACCATCGTTGCATTATGTTACACTTACTTGTACTGTAACAAATAAAATACAAGAACATAAAATTAACTACAAGATACTACTACCCAGAAAAAACGTTTTTGTTATTTTTTGCCATAAAAAAAACTAAATATCTACAGAACGTGATGAGTTGTACAATCACATACAACCACTGCAAAAAACGTATTTAAACAACTTACGAGGCACCAGAAAGCAGCAGAAGCAATATTGCAAGTAAATTGCATACAAGCTTTATGCATGATTCATATCATTAAGCTTTTATAATATATATATAATGTATACACATTATATAAAATGAAAAACGGATATTGTGCAGCTAAATTTAACGTTTATACAAGATTATTTTTAGACGAATTATTTATAGAGTGGTTTTTATAGATGCGAAGTATTTGCGTTTGCCACTATAAGTTTGCGTTTATGCAAGTTTGGCACAGTTTGTATTTTAAAGCGGTATTTTTGTCACGGTTTATTATTTATTATACTAAATGACATTAAATATGTAGCATATTAAAACCAACTACCCCGCCAGCAACGGCAAAAGTTACGGTATGTATTGCGCCCTAATTAAACAATTAAATACACACAAAATTTCATTTTGCGCATTGGGAAAGCACAATCATGAAATAAAATACAAAACAGTTCGTCACGATCCTGTTTTGCAAATTTTGCTTATTTTGCAGAACTTTTAATGGCTGCTTGTGCGTATGCTAATATCCACAATAAAAAAACAGTTTAACATCAGTAAAGAAGATCAATAGACATTTTATATGTAACCATCAACGCAAAAAAGTAAGATATAACACATATAAGCTATGGGGTGCACGCATTACAAACTAGTGTGGCAGCAACTGCAGTCTATATGTTAGATACTCGATGTTTTTTTTGTTGTTTTTAAAGCTTTATTTATTACAAATATAGCCAAAGTAAAATGGAAACCTGTTTTGGAATCTAGTATGTGTTACAATATAATAAAATGCAGACACAAAAAAATTGTTAATCTGTTTTATTTCTTGTTATTTACATCAGCATAATTTGCAGAACAATTAGTACATACTTGTATTATTGATAGATAAATAAAAGACTTTATACTTGCTATGTTGTAATTTTCATTACATTATAAAGTCATCTACTTGTTTAAACTAATTCAATATATATTTTGACAGCCGAGGGAGACGCTTAATGTTTTATATACCCATAAAACTTTGTTTTGAAAAACTGCTTTGCATAGTGTTATCGGGTAATGGCTTTTTGTATTGTAAACATACAGTGGTAAGATAAAAATTTTATATGTCCTTGTACACAAAGTTAAGTTTTCAAACTGAAAATCTAGTAAGTTTTTTCTAGTTTGCTGGTCTTTAAGCATATTTTTCACATAAGTGTTGCGTCTAAAAATTACAAATATTACAAATATTTTATTTGAATTTGTCTTAAGTTTGGCTTACTACACCGATAAACATATTTATTTTTGCACACCGGCAGTTATTTTATATATATTATGGGGAGTAAAAATGTAAAGTGTAATATTTGTATTTTTTTTGTGCTATCACTAACGGTAGATCATTGTTTTTACATCTAACTTCAAGACTTTTTACGCTTGCATATTAAACATGTTTTTTATATGTCATCTCTTGCCTCTTATTGTCGTTTTATCATAACCATTTGCAGTCCTGACCGCAAAAAAGCAGAAAATATCGTTTCTAATTCTCGTTTTATACATTTCTTCATCATTAGGGCGTAATTAGTTTCGGTTGTAATGTTATCGCATTTTCTGATTGCCTATTGTTAGGTATTAATATAAAAACCATGTTAAACAGTTGTTTGGCACATTATGTAATATTTTTTAGAATTGACGCTGCAGTCTATATACGTGAGTCCATTGTTATCTTTTTAAAAAATATTTTATGCCATAGTTGTGTATTTTAGTGACAGATTTTTGCTTGCAGGTGATATAAAATATGCTCGCCTGTTTACATAGATGTGACAATACTTGTAAAAGTTCTCTTTCCTGCTACAAAACAGTTCATCAAAATCAATGCATTTACGCACACTAGAAAAAATTGCGCGTATATTATACGGTACTTACCTTACTACTCAATTTGTGTTTCATTTATTTTTATATTACAAGTTTGCTTCTCTGCTTGCAATTACCTACTGATATTGACATACTTTGATTGAAGGACAAAAAATTTATGTAAAGCGTGTAGCTTGGATTTTTAAGAGCAAAAATTCTTTAGGCTAAATATATGTCTACCGCACAAAATTGCAAACATTTCAATTTTTTACGGATGAAGTTATGTTTACCCTACCTTGTGAAAAGTATCCAATTTGATTTTTTGGCTTTTTATAAACCCCGAGTAAAAAACATAAAAAAACGCATAGTATAACCTAGAATTTACGGAGAGGTACCAGTGTTTGTAGAAAATAATAATTAATACAACCGCTGCAAACCTCTCATAATTTTTGGCGACAAAAAAAATTGCCTCAATTATTGGTAGAGCTAAGCTAAAAGAGTATCGCGTAGTCAACTAAATTCTATGGATAAAAAGTACGCAAGCAAGCGAAAACGTACATAAATCTGATTTTTTCTGTTCTGTATTGATAAAAGACTAGTTTTAACATAATTTAAGGTAAAACGGCGTAGGTTCTGTGTAGTTTTAATAGAGCTCGGGTACAAATGTTTATTTTAATAAGTTAAACGGTCTTACATTTGTATAACTAAACTATTTGTAACATTGTTGCAATTAACATCATGTTTAAATATGTAATTTATGCACTAAATTAGTAAGGGTAAGTAAAAACGGTGGTTTACCTGCATATTGTTGAAAGAAAGCCTGAATCTGCAGACACAACTTTTATGTGGTGTCTGTTGTGTACACATATTGCAATTTT
Source organism: Agrenia bidenticulata (assembly GCA_034694785.1). Classification (NCBI taxonomy): domain Eukaryota; kingdom Metazoa; phylum Arthropoda; class Collembola; order Entomobryomorpha; family Isotomidae; genus Agrenia; species Agrenia bidenticulata. The sequence goes on along the minus strand of JAQFYM010001716.1, from coordinate 19,424 downwards.
GCATCGGTTAACTTGTATATTGGCATGTTCATTGCCTGAAAAATAGATAGCAAACATTTTTTACAACAAGGTTGCTACCCCATACACTTAATTTTTGCAAAGTGTGTATTTACAACAGCCTTTAACTGTAAAAAACAAACAGTATATAAATATATATCAAACTAACTTTTTATAGGTAAAAATATACTTGTTTTTTTGTAAGTTTGACGTTAAGGTATCTTCGCTTATATTTATATTTACTTTACCGTCGAATTCAACCCTTGGCAGTATGCTATAGCAAAGTCAACTGTCATTGCAGTTGTCATCACATGTTTTTTAAATAAATTGTATAGAGGTGCTGTAACCAAAATATTACTATAAATCTTGGTTCGATACAAAAGACATCAGCATTCGAATGCGTTACTTAGTAGTATACAGACATGTATATTTTAATACCTATGTGTATGACGACTAATACCAAAACAAAAGTTACAAACAAGACTGTAAATTGCAAACTAGTTTTTATATATATGCAAAAAAGCATAAGAGTTTTTATGTAGAATTTCTAGCAAATTTATACACACCCGATCTCCTTTCTAGACATGGTTTTGTAATACAGTTCATATAAAGAAGACACGCGTTTTTATTTTCCAAGTCTTCCAATGGTAGACGTGAACGCAAAAAATGTGTACTAACGTATTTTATATACCAGTGTTGCAAAGTTTAGCTATAATAAGTTTGTGTATATTGTAGAGCAACAATTGCATTGTGCAGATAAAATAAGTAGATTGTTTTTCTTGTATTTATTTTGCTAATTAAAGCACGTTTTTAAGTGTATACTTCCATTTACAAAGTCTGCCTGGTTTTCAAAATGTCTGTAGAAACAAATATCTTTGCAAAGAAAAAGTTGTATAAATATTTGCAAGACCTATGAACCAGATTTAAAAGATGAAGTATGCATTTATAGCTAGACTTTTACAATCCAAAAAAAAAGTTTATCAAGATATACACTTTTTCCAATTTTTTTGTGAAAAAACCAAATCAAAAAAGCATAGTACTTTTCTAAAATAATTTAAGTAGCTTGCAGCAACATAATTGCCCAAACAAGTTTGTTTACCCCAAAATGTTGTGTAACACGGCGCTTATATAGCTAGTGTTTTTTAACGAAAGTCAAGTTAAACAAACAGCGCAATGCCTTACTAAAGGTAACAAATCCTCTTTCGCATGCATATTGTTTTGTCGTTTGAGTTGCTTACGTAGTGTTCTTAAACGTGTCATACGATAACTTATATACATTTTATGTGTATGTTTTGCAAAGTATGCAGGCTAGAGAATTGCCTAATGATTTAGCTAACATATATATGTTATAAGTGTAATTTATGTGCACTTAAAAGGTAATGATACACTAATTTATATTAATACTTAGAAGTATATGTTAGATAACAAAACACATGCAGCAATGATTATTTGTTAAGCATTTGTAAGTATTCTATTTACTAATTGTGCATAAAGTAAAGCGCTTTATAAGCATAAAAAACCTATAAAAATATTAAATGTCAAATATCTACAAAACTGCTATATAAAATGTATTTAAAAATCTACGATAAACTTTCAAGATTTTTGTAGAGAATCATGGAGCATATATTAAAGCCTTTAAAGCTTAACTGGCAATATTTGCACAAAGGTTTTAGAAGTTTGCGCGTTTCTGCCGCTTTTAGAAAAACTTTTTTGTATTTGCATTATCTGCAAAAAAAATATTATACAAACATCACTTTGAAATCAGATGTTCTGACCAAATGCAAACACAAGTTTTTTTTCCGACATTATAATGAACCTTCCTAATTACGACTACGAATATCGTATGGATATTGCGTATACATGTTATACTTTTATTGTAGAAAACCTAACGTTTTGTAAACAATGTATGTAGATTAGATTTTGTAGCGTATATATTTTATGATTACATTTTAATTGGTCTTATTTGGTATATACATCACCTTGCTGTGCCAAGTTCAAATTTTTGCGCAAAGAATAAAAGCTGGATTTATGCTGCCAATAGTTGTTTATCTAACAGCAATTAGTATTAAAAGAACATTACAGGATTTTAGCAAATTATTTTGAGTACGTAGAATTTTCTTTGGCTGCAATTTACAAACATATACCTAGAATTGTAATTTTTTTATATTGAACCTTGCAAACTTAACTTATCAACGGTACCTTTATAAGTCGAAAATAAAATTGATTAAATAATACATAATTGTAGTAAAGGGTTTTCTGCTTACTAGAAATGCCACCTGTAGTAATTTTTTCAGACACTAGGGATAGTAAAATCATTTATCGTGTCAAAACAACAAGGAAATGTGTTTTCAAATGAGTTAGTTTTGGCTTGTTGCAAGCATAATAGATGTGATTAACATATATTGTTTTAAACATTGTCGATTTTGTTCATTACTTACTTAAGCCATAGACAAAAAAAACAGCATCTGCAAAACATTGTGCTGCGCCAATATATGTTTAGATACCATGTCTTTACATGTGTTCATGGCTAATCTTTGTGCATGTACTTTTTTACAAATGCCGATCTTTGCAAATCAAACATTTGTGACACTGAGTGTCAAAAGTAATGCAGTAAGTATTGCATTTTTTGCATACTTTTTTTAGAGTTTTATATTATGCATTTTAATTTATTTACATATAAATTGCTCGTTTTTTACAATGCCTTTTAGAATGCTTACAGATGCAGAAGCAAATATATAACAGTCTACTGTAGTATTTAAGTATTAGTTAAAACTCAATGTGTCATTAAATTACATCAAAAAAGGTTGTAACTATATGTAAATGTTTTAAAAGAGTTTCAGACTCTACAAATGAGTTATTGTAGTAGATACCACAGCAGAATATTATAAAAGACGCCTTTCTCGTATACGTACCAACATTAGATTGCACTATTATATCTGTATTATCTCTTTTTTTTAGATAAAAGCTAACACTTTAGAAAATATATATAAAATACAAACCGACGCAAGATGCGACATCAAAACACCGGTAATTTTTATTGATAAAAAGGTTAATTAGTATTAATTATTTTGATTAATGCTTTTTATATGTTATTTGCGCATAACTGAATATATACGTAGACTTTTTTGTAATGGCAAATCTTCACAATAGAAGCTTGGGTCCAAAAAATATATAAAGTTAGATCAATTATTATAACAAGCTTATCTTAACCTAATTTTGTATATTATTTATTTGCGTGTTTACCAATTGTCTTTTTTTGCTGCAATCTATAAATTAATATACAAACGATACAGTATGAATTATTTTAACAATACCATTAAACATTAAACCAAAAAAAGTATTTTTTCGATGTTGTCATACATACTGCACCTCCTGATTAAAATCATTCGTCGTTTTTAAAAAATAAACAATAACAAGACAATGTACATAAAAAAAGTAGTACAAACAATGCCAGCGTTTAAAGTTACAGATGCAATGTTTTTTTACAATATTAAACAAAATGTATATCTCTAGTCTAGACATGTATACTATTACGTTTTAAATATATATATATATTTAAAATTTCGGAAAATGCGGAATGTAAGACAAACAAGCACAATGCACATATCTATAAGAGTTTTTGCATAGCGCATGCTTGATAACACACATATAAAATAAACGGTGTCTCTGAATAAACAACTTTGTACCACTCTATTAATACTTGCGACAACGCAAAACATAACGAACGGGCTTACTGACAAGTATCTTCATTAATAATATGTTTTAAACTTACAAACGCACAAGAAAAAACTTTTGTCATAGTAAAACTTATATAAGGATTAACTAAGGGATACGGTAGATATATATCTAATGTGTGTCTAAGCCAATAATCTTCATATACATAGTGATATTAGTTTACAACTATTGTGCGAAAAAAAAACCTTGCGCACATGCTAGGCTGTTTAAACTACGCAAAAAATTAACGATTTTTAGATTCGGTAATTGCAGAAACGACAACAATGTAAAATTGTACAGAAATTAGATAACCATAATTTTAGCCACTTATTTCTACAACAAACGTAATAGCAAACATATTTGCTTTAAGCATTAACTGAAAACATGAATGATAGTTGTCAGTACGGCAATAAAGTGTCTTTAGACGTTGTTGTTGTGGTCGCAAGATATAAACAAAAGCTGAACTAGGGCGACCTTTAAATTATACAGTAAGTCTATAAAATGCAACTGGAGTAGGTTTCTACAAATCTGAAAGCAGTATAACTTTTAGATGTACATAAATGCAAACAAAAAAGTGTTACAGATATATTGGTTGATGTCTTGATACAGTTACTCTAACAAAAAGAGTAATATAAAAAAGTGAAAATATGCAAACATCCTGTATTAAACCAACTGCATAAATCTATAATAAGAAATATTAAGATCACTTTTATATGACAGAGGTAAAGAACAACGCTGACAACACACAAAAAAAACTTTTTTAAGCAATTCTTCACAGCGAAAAACGCTTCCACGATAATTATGTACATAACTGTAAACATGTAGCAGAAAAAATGCAAGATGCATGCGGAATGCATTTGGAGGTACGAGAAAACAAAAAAAAAAACTTTGCTCAAGTTTTTTTATCCAGGAAAAAAATGATGCTTAAAAGTGTAATTTGTAAACACCTTAGAAACGACGGGACACTAGCAAACATACTAGACTCAAAATAATTTTAATGATACGGTCGGTTAAAAAATAACACTTCTTGGGCGCTCTGATCGGTTTTGACGTTTTCGTTGTTTTTTAATGTCGTGGAGTCCTGATTTTCGATAATCCTGTTTTAGAATCACTTATTTTACAAAAATCCTGATTCTAAAAAATCTTTATTCTAGGAAATCCCGATTATTGGAAATCCTGACTCTAGGAAATCCTGATTTTGGAAAATCCTGATTTTTGAAATCCTGATTCTAGGAAATTTTAATTTGTGGAATTCCGATTTTAGAAATTAAAAAATAAAAAAAAATGCATAAAAAGAATTTTTATATAAAAAAAAAAATTTTACAAAAAAAAAATGCGAATATAAAATACTAATTTTGAAAAACCTGAGGGTAAGAAATCCTGTTAATAGGAAATCCTGATTCTAGGAATATCTCGTTTGTATGTTTTATATTTTGTCGGGCTTATAAAATCTGCATATCGTGCAAAAATAAATAAATAAATTAGTAATTTATGTTTTAAGAAAAAAATGATTTCAAAATTTTTTAAAAATGCTGCATTACTCATTTGCTAAGTTATCGTTTAGAGTATGTTTTAAACAAGCCAAAAGAACAAAAAAGGTACCCGGTGTTCAAACTCGCCTATAAAAAAAAGAAAGTAATAACGCACCATAAAAAAGCTATTTAAAAATGCTCATACAAAATACATATAAATAGCAGCACGGTAATAAAAAAAAAGCTACTTTTATGGATAGAATCTGATTGGGGATAGGGGTAGGTTTAGTATACGGTTAGGTTAGGGTTATGAGGTTGGGGTCGGGGTTAAGGTTAGTGTTAAGGATTTAGGGGTAGGGGTGGGGATATGGTTAGGTACCGGTAAGGGTCAACGTAAGGGTTAGAATGCACTTTTAGTATAGGGCTGTATTCGGTCAAGGGAGGGTAAAGATAAGGGTTAGGGATGTGTCAAGTTAAAAAAAAACAAAAAATCAAACAAATTTTATATAAAAAACTTAAAAACAATATATAGCAATTCAATTTTTCTAATGCTATTTTAAACGCCTTTAATATTATTTTTTTTTTATTTTTTTAAACGGCCCTGTAAACACGCTCTTGGAGAATTTTTGTCTTTTCACAAAGTGTTTGAGAGTTCACGCGCAAAACCAATTTATGAATCAAAAAAAAATAAAAAATGCATTTAAGTATGATTTCCTAAAATAAGGATTTCATATAGACACGATTTCCAACTTCAGGAACTCCATAAATCAGGAATTCCGTAAATTAGGATTAAATTTTGGCATTTTTTTATCTAAAATATTTTTTTTATGCATTTTTTTACATTTTTTAAATTCCAACAAAGAGATTTCTAAAATAAGAATTTCCAAAAATCAACATTTCAAAAAATCAATATTTCCTAGAATCAGGATTTTCAAGAAGTAGGATGTTTCCATTAAATGTATCCGTTTTAACAACTTTGTCTTATTTTAAAAGGTAATGCGAAATAACAGATGTGAATTTTCTTTTAAAAAATATATTTATAAAGCGAAAATACAGGAATGCTACAAACCTGGCCGCACAATTATTTTGTTTTAATTCAATCTTTAAAAACTTCGGTCGTTAAAAAATTAATTTAAATAAGTTTTTAAAACTGTTACCCTAGATAAATTATTTATTCTGCAACAATGGTAACTTACATTAATGTATTTTGTCTGCTTTTTCTTTTGGAAAAAACTTATTAATCTTTTAAGTGCCAAAAAAAACTATTAGCATAAAAATGTAAACATTATATTTTATAAACAGATTATACCTGATCAAAAGAGTGTTTGTCACGTCTTTCATCGTATGGTATCCGTTGTACAGCAAAAAGAGGCTTTAATGAGTATTTATGATGCATCATGCCAGTTAATTGGCGCAAATACAAGCCCCAGGTTACATTCTAGAAAGACCGGTCTAGTTCAACTATACGAAGCTGTTTTAAGAGCGATACACGGTAAGAAGTGGTAATTGTAGAGCGATATACTTTGATCTGCTCCTGATTTATATTTAAATGTTTTCTGTTTTTTACAATAAAGGATACAATTGATAAGCGGGGATTTAAACAGGTTGTAAATAATAAAAAATACATTAATTACTCACTTTGCAGTAAAAGCTTTTTTAAACAGGTAAACTTTTTTGTTGTTTTTTAGCGTATATTTTTAGCAGTTTTATGCAGTTAATACAAAGAATATTAGCAATGTATACATATAATGCAGATAAAGCGCAAATCAGTGCACAATGAAACCATGTAAGTGGCAAGTCTTTTGCTGTAGTAAACAAAAATTAAAAAATGTATATCAAGAAACCAAATTGTTTACATTTTGACGTAATTAACGTTTTTACGAAAGATAAATGATACTCATAAATTTTCTTTTTGTAAATGTTTTGCTTGCATCTTATACTTGAAATACTGAAAAAGTATTTTATAGACAAGCTCAACATACTTAAAGCATAAAAATCGCACAATAAGTAAAAAAAACTCAAATGTGAAATTTCCACTGAAAAATTTATAAAGGCGAGATCATGTAGTTTTTTTACGCACTGAATATAACATCAAAAAAACGCTTAATTTTACATCCCTTTAACACGTGTTCATAAAATATATTTCAAGCTAATTTAAAAAATATATGGATATGTAAAAAGTACAAATTATTTTTTTATAAACAAATACGATTTTAACCGTTGCGCTACCTTATAAGTATAATTGCAACATTGCAAAAGACAATTCGTGTTTTAGTTGGCTACTTGGGATCGGGACACTATGTAAAAAAAATAGCTAGAGTGAGCACTTTTTGCTATTTCAATCTGCGATTTTGTCAAATGATATTTGTTTCACAGCATAAAATTAGTTGAATATTTTGCAGTTTACAAAGTTCGTACAAAATCAATCTTACTGTTTTTTTTAAACAATAAACATTCTTTTGTATTTAAGTTATTTTGATAAAATTTCAGATGTTTTAACAAATGTGTATAAAAAAAGTCGTAAAAGAAAAACAACAATAAGAATTATATAAAAACTATTACATTAAGTAAAGAAAAAATTTTACTGCACAAACTTTATACAAATTTGTATTAAAAAATCATCCTTATTAACACAAATATTTTTTAATAAAAAAAAATACCCAAACAATATTTAACAATACTTTTATGCATAGCTTAACAGTATATTATAGTCTACAAGGACCCTTGTTTTTACATGCAAAACAAAATCATGATTTTTATTTCTATGTAAAAGCAACGATCAAAGGATTTTTTAAGCCCTTTTTATACCGGGTACTCACTGTGAATGGCCTTGTTCCTTGTTTTTGTCAGCCTCCAGAAACATGCTTCAAGCGCTTTATTTAAAATCCGGCTTGGCGCAAATGCGGGATTATATTTTTAGGAAGTATGTAAAGGATTTTTTACTCATCAGTAGGCCGTGTAAACTAAACAGGCTTTAGGGGTGGATATGACTTAATGTAGTTTCTTTTTACGCATAAGCAACTAGGAAAAAATTTATGGGCATAAAATTAAACGATGTAAAAGTAAAAACGTACCGAAAAACACTTAATTTTCGTTTTATTGTAAGGCAGAAAGGATTCATAAAAAAACTTTTATAAAAATCTTATTACTATATATAATACTAATGTTGGGTCTAAAAATAGCTATTTCTGACCCTTTGCGCCCAAGAAGAAAACAATAACAACTAATGCTTAAAAATGCGATTTGATAGGCGCATGCAATAGTGCTGGCAATTACGTATCGTTATCTCAAAAAAGGCGGGTATTTTGAATGCGTTAACAATTATCAAAATCACATCGGGAATTGGAGTGATTTGACACATTAATCTATGATTTGTTTTGGAGATAAATTAGTTTGTGATATATTGATGTAATAAATTTAAGATTATGGTTTATAAAAGAAAGGTTGTTACACATAAATAGTAGGTTTTATGTTTTTTACAAAGATGTCAATAGTTTCCTCCGGCACATCCAAAAACTAACATATAATATGCACATAGGATATACATAAATAGTTAAATCATTATTAACAGATAAATAAATCTAGATCCAAGATACATATTTTGATTTTCTGATTTGCGTGTTAAGAATTAACACTGATTTATATTCTACAAGGGGTTTTTGTGTCATTTAGGTGTTTTGTATGCTTTTATTTGTACAATTGAACTTTCTATTATGCAAATTAAAATTTTGAGTACCTTTTTGTGTGATTACCACGTATATTCTACAAGGCCGTCTTTTTGGGCCGTAATTTTATTCTTGTGCCGATTAACCTGAGATAGTTTTAAACAGGTATAACAAAGTAATGAACTTACTAAAAAAGTGCGTATAGCTTCCAATTTACAGAGTATATGTGCAATTTGTATCACTTTTGTAAATTTGTATCAGTACAAGGACCCACAAAGTAACCGCGGGTTTTTTTAAAATATGTAAAGATACGAAATGGGACGCCATTGAAGATATAACTTGTAGACGTCTTCGCAAAGTCGTCTTTGTTTGACATAAAGCTTTTAAGATATAAATTCTAGACTTTATATCGAATAATGTTAGCTGAACATAGGTGAAAACTAAAAAGAAAAACGAAACACCATATATTAAAATACAATATGATAGTTAAGGTTATATTGCCAATAACTGTAATTATATATGCGAAAGCCAACATGAAATAAAAAACAAAAGCATATAAATATTTTTACAATTTTAAGTTTTTTTTGCTGATCATTAAAATAGGATTAAATTAACTTAAGCTTTGTTTCGCCGATGCGTTTAGGTGATGGTAAAACACTGATCTAGTATTTAGAATTTTTATCAGTTATATAATTTTTATTTATCAAAGGTTCATATGGGGCTAAAATCAAGTATTTTAACAAAAGGAGATTTTAGTTTTTAAAAAAAATGTGTTTTTGTGTAGGATTTATGCTATTGCGTCTAACAAAATACTTTTTAAGATATTTAAAATGCTCGTTTTCAGATTGAGTTGTTCGTCTGAGTAACCATCTAAAATACCGGACGAATTATAGCTGGTACTATTACTGCCTGTATGCATTATTTGCGTTATTTTTTTTACTTTTTTTTTTACTCATATTTTAAGATTTATCTTACAGCGTTCCTCAAAAAAAAAACAGCTTTTTGCAAATGATGGTAAGTTTATTGCAACGTATTTAGAAACAGAAATTGCTATTGCATATTTATTAAAAGGATATACATTTTAAATGTATTTAATTGCTTTTTTCTATAAATTAAATTCACATTGTTTGCCCCAAATTTTCTCTTTTATATACCGCGTCAATTTAATTTTAGTATTGCAAAACGCAAAATTTTTAAGTCAAATTTTTAAAGTGTATACAGCCGGGCAAAATAAGAAAAAAATTTATGTGATATTGGCATACTAAACCAAACAACCTATAATATAATAGATATACCGAGTAAGGAATTATTCAGTGCCTAACGTTGATGTTGAATCTGACTACAGCATTTACAAATAGGCGTATAACAATGTTTGCAGTGTACCGTGCCAGAGGGTTGCCGTACCGCAATTTTTTTTCCTTAACGTTTTGTTACAATACCAAGTGTAGTTAATCATGATAAGTACGGTATCAGTTACCGTAGTAGGTACGGTACATTACCGGTACTGTTATGTATTTATATTTTATTTTGTAATAATACAGACGTTTATGTTCATACGACATATTTTTTTTAATACGTAAACAATATTTCGTTTTTTAATTATGCAGCCTTTTCTTGTAAATTTGTATGTATGCTACTATATAAAAGAAACTAAAAATGTTTTTTTTACCACAAGTAAAAAAAAATTGTTGTTTTATTTTTTGGGTACTTTTTTTGCTTAAACGATCAATTTTTTCTTGTATAGTAAAATATACCAAAAAGTAGAATCTTTTCATGAGGATGGCTTAGACATAACAAAAATGTGTTTTATAGTTGTTTTACGTGCCGAACTTTTTTGCCTTAAACGAAAATGACGAAAAACTTGCATTTTGCTAGTTTTATCTGCTTCGGGCAGATAACAGTGAATAAAAGGGCTATTAAAATATTTTTAAAGTATTTAAGCCAAACAAAAAAAAAGAGCTGTGGTTGAAATGCAAAATAGGTTTCATTTAACTGTAAACCATAAAAAAAGTTAAAATGAACATTTTACATTGAAAAAAATATTTATTAATTATATTTATATACAGCACTTAGGTTTAACTTATAAATTTGGCATACAATCACTAATTTGCTGTCTGATAGCATGTTTCTCTTACTTTCGAACAGATTATAGTATTTAATTGTTTAGTAAAACATACTTTGCACCTAGTAATATTAAACCCTGTTGCAAATAGGTCTTTTAAACTGTACAAAATGCAATTTGCGTATACAATGTACATTGTTTGTGTTTTATAAAGACATTTTCTTGTTTTTCTACAACACAAAACCTTTTTTATGCGGAGAAAATGATACGTATACGTATTAAATGTTACAGCTTTGTTTGTTAAAAATATTAAAACAAAAAACAATACTTAGAATATTCTAACAAATATAATTAAAAAACCTGGTCCTGGTGACCTACTGGTAATGCGTGCCAAATGTCATTTTATATTTTTTTTAGACCGTACCGGTACCTGTACCAAGCTGGTAAGGTACCGGCACCTGTACCAAGCTGGTAAGGTGCGGTACCTGTACCAAGCTTGATAAAGGTGCCGGTACGGGAACCTGTGCTCGCTGCAACGCGCGGAACACCGCCAACTCTATCGTACAAGCACAATGCACGATACTATATTTTACAAGCCTTTTTTGTATGTACATGTTGTTTCAAAATGCAATTTTAGTGTTGAATTGCATGAAAAATGACTTTTAATAAAAAAATATGTAAGTCTAAAAACACTTTAAGTTTATTTTAAAAAATTTCCGTTGGCATAGAAACGTTGTAATCAGGGCTGATATTATATTTTTTTTCTAAGGGGATCATAAAATTTTTTAATCCCTTATTTATACTTAAATGGCAATATTTACCCCTTTTTTAGATGTTTTCTAGGGGGTCCCGATCCCCCCTTCCTCTACATAGAAGCCCTTGTTGTAATGTATATATAACACCGGTTGACATTGTAGCCTTATACACCACTTAATACATACAGCTAGATTTGCAAGAAAGTATGTAAAAATCTTAAAAAAAAACGTTTGCTGTGTTTTTCTGCGTCAATGTGTAGTTAGAAGTGTTTTTATACACCGCATCATAGTATTTTACATTCCAAGGTGATTAGATGCATTTGTATGTGCGAATCAGAATTGATGTCACACAAAAAGGCGTTATATGTGATACAAGTGGACCAGCCGCAATACACGCTGTTTAAAAATCGACGCAAAAAGCCGAGAAGAATTTAGTTTAACTATCACGACAAAAAGATAATTCAACAGTTGTTATCATTATATAGATTAAATTTGGTAAAAATACCATTTACAATGTACAATATGCAAAGAACTGAAATACTACCTCTTTATTACATTCACCGACTTTTGTAATTGCTACTTGACTTTGGTGGGTATTTTGAGTTTTGTCCATCATTAAATATAAAATTTTTTTATTGAGGTTTTAATTATTTATTACTCCTCTTTTTGTTATAAACCAAGTAAATGCCCGTACTTTTCTATGAGTTGCTTAAGTACTGCCCTTGTTTTTATATTTTAAAGTAGGAATAACGAGAGAAAAAGATCAAAAAACCAAATAGTAAAAATATTAGAATAAAACATACAATCATATAAGACTATCTATTAAACCAAATGTTAGCGTACCATAAGGCGAATTAGCAAGTTTAGGGTTCGATGGCACTTTTTTTTTGGGGGCCCCGTGGCCTTTTGTTGTTTTTTTTATAAATTGATATCTCTAAGGTATTGTTTTTCGGCAAAATGCAGGTTTGAATAAAAGTAATTTATTACATTTAAAACCAAGTTTTTGTTTATTCGAAAAATCATAAAAAATAAATTGCACGATCGGGTATTTTTGCTTTCTTTGTACCTTTATTTTAATTTAAATTGTAAAAAAGTAGAGTGCTTGCAATATCTTGACCAAAAATATTGTTTATTTCCAATTATATAAATACTTGTCTTTTTATTTTTTTGTTTTTTTTACTTGTACAAAAATTTGCTTTTTTTATAACACGAGATGCTAAATCATATGTTGTTTTTTATTTACTCTATAATTAGATAATTTATATTTTAATAATATAATATGCTTTTACAAATACAAACAACATAAAAACTGTAAAAAATAATAGCTAAAAGCTTTATAATTTACTTGCTTTTTACCCAATACACGACAAAAATGTATGGGCAATGTGTATATTTTACCAGGGCAGGTAGGTGGAAGTGGTGGGGGTGGGCGAGAGTGTGTGGGCGGTTTTTTCATAATATACATGCAATGTAAAAAATTGTATATATGCGTTGTCTACACGAAAAACACAAAAAAAACAAAAAAAAAGGGTCGACTTGTTTATTATTCAAACCGTCTCTGCGTAAACAAATGCATTGATCTTAATGCGCAGTTTTAGAAATAAAATATACAAGCAAAAACCCGTATTTTTTCTATACCTCTTTTATACATGAAATTTGTAGACGTGCTGCTTATAAATTTCATTTGTTGTTGATTGATTGGAGTATATGTAATATTTCAAAACCAGTAATTATTTTTTATATGTTTGCATCCCCAAACAAATAAATCTTTGTTTTTAATTGTCTAATAGCAATAAATATACAACCAGACTTCATTTTTGCAACTTGGCAGCCGTAAAAACGCCTTTGACTTAAAGAAAATATATTTTACCTCGAAAATTTATCGGTAAATTGTTTTATTGTAAATAAAGTAGTTTTATTTAGTAAAAAAAAAGTTAATTCAATTCTGAAGTATTTTTCACATTTAACTTTTATGATCCAGGTTTTGAAAATATTGATTAGAATAATATTAATTGATATCGATTGCATTTCATTGTTAGTTTTATATTTTTGGTATATAAAAACTTCAATATTATTAAAATATAAGATAAAGTAATATGTATTGCAAAGATATACAAAAAAAAAATAATCAGGTTTAATTGTTTACTTAAGTAGTTCATTTTATATTTTTGTGTCCTAAACTTTTTAAGAATCTTCCGGACGTCTAATTTAGTCATTTCCTTTTGTTCAATATATATTATTCATAGTGAATGAACCTTTCATGCACAAAAAAGTAAATCTTAGCCTTTTTTTGACTCGTTTAATAACTGAAAATATACGTTCTGCACTGGCATTTGAGATAGGAATTGTTACGGTCATTTTAACAAAATAAAGAATTTTGGGATTTACTTTCAGATACTTTACGCATATATTCCACTACATTTGTTATGCTTGCAAATTTATCCTCAAATGTTTACAAGAGCGTATCTTCCAGTTCGAAATATTCAAAATCTATCATATTGCGGTAAAGTGTATGCAAATGATCTTTATATAAAGTTTTGTGTTTGGTAACAATCCTTAAAAAAACTGCTAAATGGCGCACAATTGCTATTATATAAGGCTTGTCGTTTTGCAATTTATCACGTATTAATATATGTACCTTTTGATACACCTTTATTTTTCATAAATTCTTGATCACAGTATTGATTTTCATTGATTTTGCTAAAACGGATTGAATAGGAACAAGCAAGCTGATCTTGCAAACATAATTTACGCCAGTAGGGTTATAGCACATAATCTATTATATCTTCGAAGTCTTCTTCTAAATGATCGCAGTATGAAATAAGAGTTCGATAGCTACTTTCACAATATATCAACGTAAGCTTTTGTAGATGCAAAATTTTGACACCATGTTAATGTTTGCAATACGTTTCGATATATGAAAATAATAAATAATGTCGTAAAAAATATTAATTCCGTAAAATTAGCACGAGCATCTGACTTTGCCATTTTATTTTATTTTTTTGTTTAGAATTTATAAAGTAAATACATTGCCATGCATCATTTTTGTTTTTCTTTAAACATTGCATAGACTGTATCTATTCTATCTGACCATCGTGTATCAAAAAGCTATTTTACTGTTAGCTGTTCTATAAATAAATTCACCTATCTCATACAATGGGCCATTTTTTTGTACTTGAAATACAAATACAATCATCCTTTGCAAAAAAGCACGCATTTTCGTTGCCTTACTACATTTATCGTCTACAAAGTTTTATACAAGGTTAAATACAACGTTAAACAAGGTATATATACAGCAATTAATGCTTTTTATGCAATACAAGCTTGTACCCGTTTTTACTTTCTGGCCATATTTATCGGATTAACATATGATTGTCAAGTGCGATACGTGATATCAAAAAACAAATTTTGCAAAATATACAATACGGTATTTTTCAAATATGTATCAGTATGCATTTGTATTGTTAGCAAACTTTAAAATCTCTTATTACCATTACCATTTTGTAAAATATGTCTTACAATTTTGCTTAACTGGTCTTGATGTGATATATCAGGTTTTATATCTGCTTTATAGGCACAGTGAGTAGCCTCATATATATCTTTAAGTCTTTGCAAAGTTTGATTCCCAAATATACTTGAAAATTTATCTACTATGCTGTGTGATAGATTTTTTGTATTCCCTATGCCCCGGTAAGTATGATTTTAGATTTAAGCAGCTAAAAGCATCTCGTATTTACTATAGTACTACGAACAACTTTTTTAATTGCTTTTATTACCGAGTTTTGCTTTCATCTTTACCTAAACATGCTAACATCATTTTACTTATGAGGTAAACTGTCGAAGCAACTATGTATTTATGTCTAAAGGCAATCACAAAGTTCCATGGGCTCATTTTCATCAAAATAGTATTTATTGGTGATTTAGCTGTAATTGAAATATACGAATACCACAAATATGCAATTTTATCTTATGACATTGTATGATCTTGTAGTTTATCAGTAATTCTTTGTCCAATTGCCAATTCCCTTTTTTATATTGAAGGCTTCAAGCATATAAAATGCATGCGTAACAATAATAACTCAAGATTACTATTTAATAAATCATCCAATATCATTTTACTTGTGTATTGTTAGCTGTTTATTTAAGCCAATGATTTTCATAATGGTATCGTAATACAACTTTTCCTATACCTTATATATTCTTTTTTCTTGATACTATTTTACCGTAATTTATTGGCGTATGTAGTTATACATATAATACCTGATCAGGTGACAATATAGCAGGCCATTGTTCAAAAACTCAAAGCTTGTGTATACCTGCTTCTTACGAGGCTACATGGGTGTATCAACTTAACTTTGAGTTGGTAATATGATTTTAAAAAAATCAGTAGATGCACCAGGATGTTATGGCGTATTCCTGGCTTTGTAAAATACCTTTGGTAAGCTATTAAAATTACTTTGCTTACTAGAACATGCAACGTTCTCTGATATTGCCAGTAAGTTGGGCTGAAAGCTCGAATCTTGAATTGTCAGTAGTTGTATTTTGTTAGCTAACGGCAATAAAATTTTATATTTGGCAAGCATATCCCGTTTTTATTGCTGCATGCCAAAAAGCTTGCCTTATCTTTCTTTACCGAGAGCCGCTGACATATTTTCGCATTTTTAAGGTAGAAGTTAAATATAAGAAAAACGTAGAACCTAAATATAAATAAAGAAAACGTTTAAAAGTAGCTTAATTTGTTTTTTTTTAGACCTTGACAAAAATGTTGCTGATCGGAATATCCGCTACTAAAAAATGTAAAACCCATATCATTTTATGTTATATAATATAGTTGTTATTGTCTGAAGGTATTTTTGCAAGATGCCGAAAGCGTTTTGCGTTAAAAAATACATGTTTTAACAGCTTAATTTCACAACATAACTGTTTTATGTATATGAAAAAATTTCTTTGTAAAGAATTTGCCTGTATGTTCGTAATGTAAAAATGCTAAATATGTATAACAAGTAACTTAGCAGTATATTTAATGCGATTCCATGCTGCATAAAGATTTTTCATAATTTTTTGCTTGCTTGTACTAAGTAAAAAATATGTTTTTATCTGCAATAATTTATAGGTGCTTATATCAGCTGAAAATCTAGCATTTGTGTCGTTATAAAAGATAGACATAAGACATTTTATTTTTTCATATAAATTTATAATATAAAATATGAAAAAATGTTAGTGCTAACGCTAAAGTTTACATTGTATATTTTGACAGAATATTAGAATGGCACAACATCTTTAAAAGCATAAATAACTCGCATGTTTATAAAGAAGGAGAATTACACACAGTTCACTTAAAAAGATTAGTTTAAAAAATACAGGGGAAATAGGTATAAATAAACTGTTTTCTGTTTTTTGTTTTAACACTAACTATTAAAAAATTTATTTTATTTTTAATGTTTTAAATATACGATTACAATCACTCCGTTTCTGTAAACACTTCATTACTTGAAAATACTTATCAAGCTAACAATATGTTTTTTCGGTGTTTTTAGATTTTTTTGCCAGCAACACAAGCTGAAAAAAATTAGGCTAGAAAAAAACTTATTAGTAACAAAAATTTACGTTCGATGGGGTAATTTATTATCGGTCATCACGTATTAATAATAAATTATATTATACGACACAATAGTTTATAAATTTATTTTTTGGAGCCCCCTTAGCCGGGGGCCCATGGGCACATGCCCATAGTGCATCTGTCTTAATGTGTGTTGCCCAGATATAACAGCTTTACTTAGATACAAAAAAAAATGATGTTAAATGTTAATACTTTGAAGTTTAAAAAATAAAAACAACCTTCTTTTTTATTGTAATTATAATAAAAGCTTACTTCGTTTTTTACCAACTATAGCAGAATGCTTATAAAAAAATTTGGAATCGTACAATCGCAATTTTTTACTAAGAAAGACATTTTTTTGTCGTTTCTTGTTTTAATTCGTGTTGTTTCTCTTTTAAAACAAAAAATCAGGCTTCTGTAATCATTTTGGACGAGGTATCGATTTGACGCGCCCGTTTTTGTATCGTAGAGAATACTTGAAAGCTAGTTAAATCTTACAAATTCATTTAAATATATTTTTATCGGTGTAAGTTTTAGTCTAAAAGTTTTCGTTAAAAAAATTGCTAACTAATCAATTAACATAAAAAAATGGTTATTTTGGACCGGACCGAAGCATGTAACTTTTTGATACGTGTATTTCTGACAAGCCTGGACGGGCGGGCCGGACCAGAACAGAACCAAGAACAAAATGGACTGATGCCGACCTCTATCGGAAATCATCAAAAGTTATTTAATAAATCGCGCAAAATACTTGAATTTTCTTATCCAAAAAAAACCCTATTACATTATCTTTTTAAACTTTTTTATTTAACAGGTCATATACAGTACTCAGTATTTATTCCAAACCGAATACTGAATATAGTTAACCTTATAATTTTTACGTGTTTATATATAACAAACACATGTTTTTCAGCTTTGCAAGTTTACAGTTTTTTTTATTGTACGCACAAACAATAAATTCAGACAGCACTCATATTTTTTGGGTTTTTTATTGCGCATCTAAATAAAAAAAAACACCAAAAAATTGTTATATACATTTGTTTCTCAAAATTCGGCTAAAAGATTTATGTCCCATTTGTTTTGTAGTTGCAATGTAGAAAAATATAATCAGGAATTTTAAAGATCTTTTTGGAATTTCAAAACAATATTATTATAAAAACATAAAAACAAATATATGCACCAACAGCATAATTTTTTTTGCGCTAAACATGCATCATAACAGTCATGTCATTTTTTTAAAGTGTAAAATTACGATTGACACTACTAAAAAGGGTTATAAAGAGACACGTGAAGCAAAAAAAAGCAATGCTTCTTTTTCAACTGATCAATTTAAGCTATAATACTGTCTAAGGCACGTTGACAACCAACAAGTCACTGCACAATGTTAATGCATTTTTATGCCTAATGACTTGTATATATATTATTTATGTTGTCTTACTTAACTACAATAGATACAAATTACGCGTGATCTTCGCAGTATTAAATGCAAATGCTAAGAATCGCGTACTAAAATTGCTTTAAAAAGCGACAGTGTTATTTCGTATATGGCTTTTCATTAAATAGCTAAAGCTAGTCGTTCGACGGTAAAAAAAATGCGTATTGGTCATGTGACAGTTCATATATATTGTATTGGTGTATATATTATGTATTATGTATATCAATATATTTTTTTGTGTTTTACGCATTTGTGCAGTATTCAGATTCTGACCTTAATCAGGTTTTTTATACAACTGCATAGTCGTACTTCAGTATTATATGTACTGAAATATGTTTTCTCTTATAATGGTTTCCGGTAATTATATATGAACGATTTTAAATGTTTTTTATAAATGTTTAAACAAGTTATAAAAATTTCGCGACTATATTAAACTAGTGTTTTCCTGCACTGTAGCTTTATAGCAAATATCAGGTAAAATCAAAGAAAGTACGCATAGCGAACAAGACTTGAGTAGGAATCAATACTATCTGTTTGCTTTTAAACATATGGCGAATATAGGCGGCAGATAAAATGGACACGATGCACATCAGGGGCATAGGGACTGAATTCCACGGCTTAAGAAGTGACATAAAAAATATTTCATCTGATTTTTATTATGTAAAAAAAATAGTTTAACCTAGTTTATTTAAGTATATAAAAAGGCAATTTTGTAGAAATTAATA